>CATQIS010000059.1:0-30535 GCA_958296335.1 Urtica urens | reverse complement strand
CGTTTTTTACAAGTGTAAGTACATTTCTTACAAGTTAAAGTACATTTTTTACAAGTTAAACTTACCTTTTAACAACTTAAAGTTACGTTTTGACACATTAAAATTACATTTTGACAAGTAAAAGTACATTTTTTACAAGTTAAAGTTATGTTTTGACAAGTTTAATTAGGTTTTCTACAAGTTAAAGCACATATTTTACAAGATAAAGTTTCATTATGACAAGTAAAATTACGTTTTTTTAAATTTAAAGTACGTTTTTAACAAGTTAAACTTACGTTTTGACAAGTTAAAATTACGTTTTGACAAGTTAAAGTAGGTTTTTTACATGTTAAAGTACGTTTTTAACAAGTTAAAGTTACGTTTTGACAAGTTAAAGTTACGTTTTGACTAGTTAAAGTTACATTTTGAGAAGTTAAATTACATTTTTTACAAGTTAAAGTACGTTTTTAACAAGTTAAATTTACGTTTTGACAAGTTAATGTTACATTTTGACACGTTAAAGTACGTTTTTTTACAAGTTAAAGTACGTTTTTTACAAGTTGAAGTACGTTTTTTACAAGTGTAAGTACATTTCTTACAAGTTAAAGAACATTTTTTACAAGTTAACCTTACGTTTTAACAACTTAAAGTTACGTTTTGACACATTAAAATTACATTTTGATAAGTAAAAGTACATTTTTTACAAGTTAAAGTTATGTTTTGACAAGTTTAATTAGGTTTTCTACAAGTTAAAGCACATATTTTACAAGATAAAGTTTCATTATGACAAGTAAAATTACGTTTTTTTAAAGTTAAAGTACGTTTTTAACAAGTTAAACTTACGTTTTGACAAGTTAAAATTACGTTTTGACAAGTTAAAGTAGGTTTTTTTACATGTTAAAGTACGTTTTTAACAAGTTAAAGTTACGTTTTGACAAGTTAAAGTTACGTTTTGACAAGTTAAAGTTATATTTTGACAAGTTAACTTACGTTTTTTACAAGTTAAAGTACGTTTTTAACAAGTTAAATTTACGTTTTGACAAGTTAATGTTACATTTTAACACGTTAAAATATGTTTTTTACAAGTTAAAGTACATTTTTTACAAGTTTAAGTAAGTTTTTTACAATTTATAGTACGTGTTTTACATTTTGAAGTACGTTTTTTACAAGTTCAAGTACATTTTTTACAAGTTAAATTTACGTTTTAACAACTTAAAGTTACGTTTTGACACATTAAAATTACATTTTGACAAGTTAAAGTACGTTTTTTACAAGTTAAAGTTACGTTTTGACAAGTTGAATTATGGTTTTTACAAGTTAAACTACGTTTTTTAAAAGATAAATTTTCGTTGTGACAAGTTAAATTTACATTTTGACAAGTTAAATTACGTGTTTTTACAAGTTAAAGTACGTTTTTAACAAGTTAAAGTTACGTTTTGACAATATAAAGTTATATTTTGACATGTTAAAGTACGTTTTTTACAAGTTAAAGTGCATTTTTTACAAGTTAAAGTACGTTTTTAACTAGTTAAAGTTACGTTTTGACAAGTTAAAGTTACATTTTGACATGTTAAATTACGTTTTTTTACAAGTTAAAGTACGTTTTTAACAAGTTAAAGTTACGTTTTGACAATATAAAGTTAAATTTTGACACGTTAAAGTACGTTTTTTACAAGTTAAAGTGCTTTTTTTACGAGTTGAAGTACGTTTTTTACAAGTTAAAGTAAGAGTGTTCCAAGTTGAAGTACGTTTTTACAAGTTAAAGTACATTTTCTACAAGTTAAACTTACGTTATAAGAACTTACAGTTATGTTTTGACACATTAAAATTACATTTTGACAAGTTAAAGTACGTTTTTTTACAAGTTAAAGTTACGTTTTGATAAGTTTAATTATATTTTTTACAAGTTAAAGTACATTTTTTACAAGTTAAAGTTTCATTGTGACAAGTAAAATAACGTTTTTTAAAAGTTAAAGTACGTTTTTAACAAGTTAAACCTACGTTTTGACAAGTTAAAGTTTTGTTGTTACAGGATAAAGTTACATTTTGACACGATATAATACGTTTTTTACAAGTTAAAATACTTTTTTTACAAGTTGAAGTACATTTTTAAAAAGTTAAAGTACGTGTTTTACAAGTTGAATTACGTTTTTTACAAGTTAAAGTACATTTTTTACAAGTTAAAGTTACGTTTTAACAAATTAAAGTTACGCTTTGAAATATTAAAATTACTTTTTGACAGGTTAAACTAAGTTTTTTACAAGTTAAAGTTACGTTTTGAAAAGTTAAATTACGTTTTTAACTAGTTAAACTTACGTTTTGACAAGTTAAAGTTACGTTTTGACAAGTTGAAGTAGGTTTTTTACAAGTTAAAGTACGTTTTTTACAAGTTGAAGTACATTTTTTAAAAGTTAAAGTGCATTTGTTACAAGTTAAACCACATTTTTGACAAGTTAAATTACGTTTTTCACAAGTTAATGTATGTTTTTAACTAGTTAAACTTACGTTTTGACAAGTTAAAGTTACATTTTGACAAGTTAAAGTAGGTTTTTTACAAGTTAAAGTTACGTTCTAACAAGTTAAAGTACATTTTTTACAAGTTAAAGTACGTTTTTAACAAGTTAAAGTTACGTTTTGACAAGTTAATGTTACATTTTGACAAGTTAAATTTCATTTTTTACAAGTTAAAGTTACGTTTTGACAAATTAAAGTTACATTCTGACAAGTTAAAGTTACATTTTGACACGTTAAAATATGTTTTTTACAAGTTAACGTACGTTTTGACAAGTTAAAGTTACGTTTGACAAGTTAAAGCAGGGTTTTTAGCTGTTAAAGTAAGTTTGTAAAAAATTTAAGTTACGTTTTGACAAGTTAAAGTTACGTTTTGACAAGTTAAAGTTACGTTTTGACAAGTTAAAGTTACATTTTGAGAAGTTAAATTACATTTTTTACAAGTTAAAGTACGTTTTTAACAAGTTAAATTTACGTTTTGACAAGTTAATGTTACATTTTGACACGTTAAAGTACGTTTTTTTACAAGTTAAAGTACGTTTTTTACAAGTTGAAGTACGTTTTTTACAAGTGTAAGTACATTTCTTACAAGTTAAAGTACATTTTTTACAAGTTAAATTTACGTTTTAACAACTTAAAAGTACGTTTTGACACATTAAAATTACATTTTGACAAGTAAAAGTAGATTTTTTACAAGTTAAAGTTATGTATTGACAAGTTTAATTAGGTTTTCTACAAGTTAAAGCACATATTTTACAATATAAAGTTTCATTATGACAAGTAAAATTACGTTTTTTTAAAGTTAAACTACGTTTTTTAAAAGTTAAAGTACATTTTTAACAAGTTAAACTTACGTTTTGACAAGTTAAAATTACGTTTTGACAAGTTAAAGTAGGTTTTTTACAAGTTAAAGTAGGTTTTTAACAAGTTAAAGTTACATTTTGACAAGTTAAAGTTACGTTTTGACAAGTTAAAGTTATATTTTGACAAGTTAACTTACGTTTTTTACAAGTTAAAGTACGTTTTTAACAAGTTAAATTTACGTTTTGACAAGTTAATGTTACATTTTGACACGTTAAAATACGTTTTTTACAACGTAAAGTACATTTTTTACAAGTTTAAGTAAGTTTTTTACAATTTAAAGTACGTTTTTTACATGTTGAAGTACGTTTTTTACAAGTTAAAGTACATTTTTTACAAGTTCAAGTTACGTTTTAACAACTTAAAGTTACGTTTTGACACATTAAAATTACATTTTGACAAGTTAAAGTACGTTTTTTACAAGTTAAAGTTACGTTTTGACAAGTTGAATTATGCTTTTTACAAGTTAAACTACGTTTTTTAAAAGATTAAGTTTCGTTGTGACACGTTAAAATACATTTTTTACAAGTTGAAGTAAATATTTTACAAGTTAAAGTACGTTTTATACAAGTTGAAGTACGTTTTTACAAGTTAAAGTACATATGTTACAAGTTAAACCACGTTTTGGACAAGTTAAAGTAAGTTTTTCACAAGTTAATATATGTTTTTTACAAGTTAAAGTTTCGTTTTGACAAGTTAAAGTTTGTTTTTAACAAGTTAAAGTTACGTTTGGTCATGTTAAAGTATATTTTTTTACAAGTTAAAGTACGTTTTTTACAAGTTAAAGTACGTTTTTAACAAGTTAAAGTTACGTTTTGAAAAGTTAAAGTTACATTTTGACAATTTAAATTACGTTTTTTTACAAGTTAAAGAACGTTTTTAACAAGTTAAAGTTACGTTTTGACAATATAAAGTTATATTTTGACAAATTAAAGTACGTTTTTTTACAAGTTAAAGTGCGTTTTTTACAAGTTGAAGTACGTTTTTTACAAGTTAAAGTAAGAGTGTTACTAGTTGAATTACGTTTTCACAAGTTAAAGTACATTTTCTACAAGTTAAAGTTACGTTATAACAACTTACAGTTATGTTTTGACACATTAAAATTACATTTTGACAAGTTAAAGTACGTTTTTTTACAAGTTAAAGTTACATTTTGACAAGTTAAAGTACGTTTTTAACAAGTTAAACCTACGTTTTGACAAGTTAAAGTTTTATTGTGACAGGATAAAGTTACATTTTGACACGTTAAAATACGTTTTTAACAAGTTAAAGTACGTGTTTTACAAGTTGAAGTACGTTTTTTACAGGTTAAAGTACATTTTTTACAAGTTAAAATTACGTTTTAACAACTTAAAGTTACGCTTTGAAATATTAAAATTACATTTTGACAAGTTAAACTACGTTTTTTACAAGTTAAAGTTACGTTTTGAAAAGTTAAATTACGTTTTTTACAAGTTAAACTTACGTTTTGACAAGTTAAAGTTACGTTTTGACAAGTTAAAGTAGGTTTTTTACAAGTTAATGTACGTTTTTTACAAGTTGAAGTGCATTTTTTACATGTTAAAGTGCATTTGTTACAAGTTAAACCACATTTTTGACAAGTTATATTACGTCTTTCACAAGTTAATGTATGTTTTTAACTAGTTAAACTTACGTTTTGACAAGTTAAAGTTACATTTTGACAAGTTAAAGTAGGTTTTTTACAAGTTAAAGTTACGTTCTGACAAGTTAAACTACGTTTTTTACAAGTTAAACTACGTTTTTAACAAGTTAAACTAACGTTTTAACAAGTTACAGTATGGTTTTTACAAGTTAAAATACGTTTTTAACAAGTTAAATTACGTTTTTAACAAGTTAAAGTTACGGTTTGACAAGTTAAAGTTACATTTTGACAAGTTAAATTACGTTTTTTTACAAGTTAAAGTACGTTTTTAACAAGTTAAAGTTACGTTTTGACAATATAAAGTTATATTTTGACACGTTAAAATACGTTTTTTACAAGTTAAAGTACGTTTTTTACAAGTTGAAGTACGTTTTTTACAAGTTAATGTAAGTATATTACAAGTTGAAGTACGTTTTTTACAAGTTAAAATACATATTTTACAAGTTAAACTTACTTTATAACAACTTAAACTTACGTTTTGACACATTAAAATTACATTCTGACAAGTTAAAGTACGTTTTTTACAAGTTAAAGTTACGTTTTGATAAGTTTAATTATGTTTTTTACAAGTTAAAATACATTTTTTACAAGTTAAAGTTTCATTGTGACAAGTAAAATTACATTTTTTAAAAGTTAAAGTACGTTTTTAACAAGTTAAACTTACGTTTTGACAAGTTAAAGTTTCGTTGTTTTAGGATAAAGTTACATTTTTACACGTTAAAATACATTTTTTACAAGTTAAAGTACGTTTTTTACAAGTTAACGTACGTTTTTTACAAGTTGAAGTACGTTTTTTACAAGTTAAATTCCATTTCTTACAAGTTAAACCACATTTTTTATCAGTTATATTACGTTTTTACAAGTTAATGTATGTTTGTAACAAGTTAAACTTACGTTTTAACAAGTTAAAGTTACATTTTGACAAGTTAAATTACGTTTTTTTACAAGTTAAAGTACGTTTTTAACAAGTTAAAGTTACGTTTTGACAATATAAAGTTATATTTTGACACCTTAAAATACGTTTTTTACAAGTTAAAGTACGTTTTTTACAAGTTGAAGTACGTTTTTTACAAGTTAAAGTATGTGTATTACAAGTTGAAGTACGTTTTTTACAAGTTAAAATACATATTTTACAAGTCAAAGTTACGTTATAACAACTTAAAGTTACGTTTTGACACATTAAAATTTCATTTTGACAAGTTAAACTACGTTTTTTACAAGTTAAATTTACATTTTGACGAGTTAAATTACGTTTTTAACAAGTTAAACTTACGTTTTGACAAGTTAAAGTTACGTTTTGACAAGTTAAAGTAGGTTTTTTACAAGTTATAGTTCGTTTTTTACAAGTTGAAGTATGTTTTTTACAAGTTAAAATATATTTTTTACAAGTTAAAGATATGTTTTAACAACTTAAAGTTACGTTTTGACACATTAAAATTACATTTTGACAAGTTAAACTACGTTTTTTACAAATTAAAGTTACGTTTTGACGAGTTAAATTACGTTTTTAACAAGTTAAACTTACGTTTTGACAAGTTAACGTTACGTTTTGACAAGTTAAAGTTACATTTTGACAAGTTAAAATACGTTTTTTACAAGTTAAAGTTACGTTTTGACAAATTAAAGTTACGTTTTGACATGTTAAAGTAGGTTTTTTACAAGTTAAAGTACGTTTTTTACAAGTTGAAGTACGTTTTGACAAATTAAAGTTACGTTTTGATATGTTAAAGTAGGTTTTTTACAAGTTAAAATACGTTTTTTACAAGTTGAAGTACATTTTTTACAAGTTAAAGTACATTTGTTACAAGTTAAACCATATTTTTGACTAGTTAAGTTACGTTTTTTACAAGTTAATGTATGTTTTTAACAAGTTAAACTTACATTTTGACAAGTTAAAGTTACGTTTGGACAAGTTAAAGTAGGTTTTTTGACAAGTTAAAGTAAGGTTTTTACAACTTAATGTATGTTTTTTTGCAAGTTAAAGTTACGTTTTGACAAGTTAGATTTACGTTTTTACAATTTAAAGTACATTTTTTACTAGTTAAAGTACGTTTTTTACAAGTTAAACTACGTTTTTCAGAAGTTAAATTTATGTTTTGACATGTTAAAGTACGGTTTTTACAAGTTTAAATACGTTTTTTACAAATTAAAGTACGTTTTTAACAAGTTAAAGTTACGTTTTTACAAGTTAAAGTTACATTTTGACAAGTTAAATTACGTTTTTTACAAGTTAAAGTACTTTTCTAACAAGTTAAAGTTACGTTTTGACAATATCAAGTTATATTTTGACACGTTAAAATACGTTTTTTACAAGTTTAAGTAAGTTTTTTCCAAGTTGAAGTACGTTTTTTACAAGTTAAAGTAAGTGTATTACAAGTTGAAGTACGTTTTTTACAAGTTAAAGTACATTTTCTACAAGTTAAAGTTACGTTATAACAATTTAAAGTTACGTTTTGACATATTAAAATTACGTTTTGACAAGTTAAAGTACGGTTTTTACAAGTTAATGTACGTTTTTTACAAGTTAAAGGTATGTTTAAACAAGTTAAAGTTTCATTTTGACAAGTTATATTTACATTTTGACAACTTAAAGTTACATATTGACATGTGAAATTACGTTTTTACAAGTTAAAATACGTTTTTATCAAGTTAAAGTTACGTTTTGACAATATAAAGTTATATTTTCACACGTTAAAATACGTTTTTACAAGTTAAAATACATTTTTTACAAGTTAAAGTTACATTTTGAAAAGTTAGATTTACGTTTTGACAATTTAAAGTACGTTTTTTACTAGTTAAATTACGTTTTTTACAAGTTAAACTACGTTTCTAACAAGTTAAAGTTACGTTTTGACAAGTTAAAGTACGGTTTTTACAAGTTAAAGTACGTTTTTGCAAGTTAAAGTACGTTTTTAACATGTTTAAGTTACGTTTTGACAAGTTAAAGTTACATTTTGACAAGTTAAATTACGTTTTTTTACAAGTTAAAGTACGTTTTTAACAAGTTAAAGTTTCGTTTTGACAATATAAAGTTATATTTTGACACGTTAAAATACGTTTTTTACAAGTTAAAGTACGTTTTTAACAAGTTGAAGTACGTTTTTTACAAGTTAAAGTACATTTTCTACAAGTTAAAGTTACGTTATAATAATTTAAAGTTACGTTTTGCAACATTAAAATTACATTTTGAAAAGTTAAAGTTCGTTTTTTACAAGTTAAAGTACGTTTTTTACAAGTTAAAGTTTCGTTGGGACACGTAAAATTACGTTTTTTAAAAGTTAAAGTACGTTTTTAACAAGTTAAACTTACGTTTTGACAAGTTAAAGTTTTATTATGACAGGATAAAGTTACATTTTGACACGTTAAAATACGTTTTTACAAGTTAAAGTATGTTTTTTACAAGTTAAAGTACGTGTTTTACAACTTGAAGTACGTTTTTAACATGTTAAAATACGTTTTTTACAAGTTAAAGATACGTTTTAACAACTTAAAGTTATGTTTTGACACATTAGAATTACATTTTGACAAGTTAAACTACGTTTTTTATAAGTTAAAGTTACGTTTTGACGAGTTAAATTACGTTTTTAACAGGTTAAACTTACGTTTTGACAAGTTACCGTTACGTTTTGACAAGTTAAAGTTACATTTTGACAAGTTAAAATACGTTTTTTACAAGTTAAAGTACATTTGTTCCAAGTTAAACCACATTGTTGACAAGTTAAATTACGTTTTTTTACAAGTTAATATATGTTTTTAACAAGTTAAACTTACGTTTTGACAAGTTAAAGTAGGTTTTTTACAAGTTAAAATTACGTTCTGACAAGTTAAATATGTTTCTTACACGTTAAAGTACGTTTTTCACAAGTTATTGTTTTGTTTTTAACAAGTTAAAGTTACGTTTTGACAAATTAAAATTACATTTTGATAAGTTAAATTATGTTTTTTTACAAGTTAAAGTACGTTTTTAACAAGTTAAAGTTACATTATGATAAGTTAAAGTTATATTTTGACATGTTAAAATACGTTTTTTACAAGGTAAAGTATGTTTTTTACAAGTTAAAGTACGTTTTTTCCAAGTGAAAGTACATTTGTTACAAGTTAAACCGCATTTTTGAGAAGTTAAACTACGTTTTTTACAAGTTAATGTATGTTTTTAACAAGTAACAAGTTAAAATTCGTTTTGACAAGTTAAAGTAGGTTTTTTACAGGTTAATGTATGTTTTTTATAAGTTAAAGTTACGTTTTGACAAGTTAAAGTTACGTTCTGACAAGTTAAACTACGTTTTTTACAAGTTAAACTACGTTTTTAACAAGTTAAACTAATGTTTTAACAAGTTAAAGTACGGTTTTTACAAGTTAAAGTATATTTGTTACCAGTTAAACCACATTTTTGACAATCTAAATTGCGTTATTTACAAGTTAATGTATGTTTTTGACAAGTGACAAGTTAAAGTACGTTTATTACAAGTTAAAGTTATGTTTTCACAAGTTAAAGTTACGTTTTAACTAGTTAAAGTACGTTTTTTACAAGTTAAAGTTTGTTTTTGACAAGTTAAAGTACGTTTTTTACATGTTAAATAACGTTTTTAACACGTTAAAGTACGTTTTGACAGGTTAAAGTTATATTTCTGACACGCTAAATTACGTTTTTTTACAAATTAAAGTACGTTTTTAACAACTTAAAGTTACATTTTGACAAGTTAAAGTTAAATTTTGACACGTTAAAATACGTTTTTTACAAGTTGAAGTACGTTTTTTACAAGTTAAAGTACATTTGTTACAAGTTAAACAACATTTTTGACAAGTTAAATTACGTTTTTTACAAGTTAATGTATGTTTTTAACAAGTTAAACTTACGTTTTGACAAGTTAAAGTAAGATTTTTACAAGTTAATGTATGTTTTTTACAAGTTAAAGCTACGTTTTGACAAGTTAAAGTACGTTTTTTACAAGTTAAAGTACGTTTTTTACAAGTTAAAGTACGTTTTTAACCAGTTAAAGTTACGTTTTGACAAGTTACAGTACGTTTTTTACAAGTTAAAGTACGTTTTTTACAAGTTAAAGTACGTTTTTAACAAGTTAAAGTTACGTTTTGACAACTTAAAGTTACATTTTGACAAGTTAAATTATGTTTTTTTACAAGTAAATTACAAGTCGAAGTACGTTTTTTGCAAGTTAAAGTTACGTTTTAACAACTTAGAGTTACGTTTTGACACATTAAAATTAAATTTTTACCAGTTAAAGTACGTTTTTTTATAAGTTAAAGTTATGTTTTGACAAGTTAAAGTTAAATTTTGACACGTTAAAATACGTTTTTTTACAAGTTAAAGTACGTTTTTTACAAGTTGAAGTACGTTTTTTACAAGTTAAAGTACATTTGTTACAAGTTAAACAACATTTTTGACAAGTTAAATTACCTTTTTTACAAGTTAATGTATGTTTTTAACAAGTTAAACTTACGTTTTGACAAGTTAAAGTAAGATTTTTACAAGTTAATGTATGTTTTTTACAAGTTAAAGTTACGTTTTGACAAGTTAAAGTACTTTTTTTACAAGTTAACGTACGTTTTTTACAAGTTAAAGTACGTTTTTTACAAGTTGAAGTACGTTTTTTACAAGTTAAAGTACATTTGTTACAAGTTAAACCGCATTTTTGAGAAGTTAAATTATGTTTTTTACAAGTTAATGTATGTTTTTAACAAGTAACAAGTTAAAAATACGTTTTGACAAGTTAAAGTAGGTCTGTTACAGGTTAATGTATGTTTTTTACAAGTTAAAGTTACGTTTTGACAAGTTAAAGTTACGTTTTGACAAGTTAAAGTACATTTTTTACAAGTTAAAGTACATTTTTTACAAACTAAAGTACGTTTTTAACAAGTTAAAGTTACGTTTTGACAAGTTAAAGTACGTTTTTTACAAGTTAAAGTACGTTTTTAACAAGTTAAAGTACGTTTTTAACAAGTTAAAGTATATTTGTTACCAGTTAACCCACATTTTTGACAATCTAAATTACGTTTTTTACAAGTTAATGTATGTTTTTAACAAGTGCCAAGTTAAAGTTACGTTTTGACAAGTTAAAGTAGGTTTTTTACAAGTTAAAGTTATGTTTTCACAAGTTAAAGTTACGTTTTGACAAGTTAAAGTACATTTTTTACAAGTTAAAGTACGTTTTTGACAAGTTAAAGTACGTTTTTTACATGTTAAATAACGTTTTTAACAAGTTAAAGTTACGTTTTGACAGGTTAAAGTTATATTTCTGACACGCTAAATTAAGTTTTTTTACAAATTAAAGTACGTTTTTAACAACTTAAAGTTACATTTTGACAAGTTAAAGTACATTTTTTACAAGTTAAAGTACATTTTTTACAAATTAAAGTACGTTTTTTACAAGTTAAAGTAAGTTTTTGACAAGTTAAAGTACGTTTTTTACAAGTTAAAGTACATTTGTTACGAGTTAAACCGCATTTTTGAGAAGTTAAATTATGTTTTTTACAAGTTAATGTATGTTTTTAACAAGTAACAAGTTAAAAATACGTTTTGACAAGTTAAAGTAGGTTTGTTACAGGTTAATGTATGTTTTTTACAAGTTAAAGTTACGTTTTGACAAGTTAAAGTTACGTTTTTACAAGTTAAAGTACATTTTTTACAAGTTAAAGTACGTTTTTAACCAGTTAAAGTTACATTTTGACAAGTTAAAGTACGTTTTTTACAAGTTAAAGTACGTTTTTTACAAGTTAAAGTACATTTTTTACAAACTAAAGTACGTTTTTAACAAGTTAAAGTTACGTTTTGACAAGTTAAAGTTACGTTTTGACAGGTTAAAGTTATATTTCTGACACGCTAAATTACGTGTTTTTTACAAATTAAAGTACGTTTTTAACAACTTAAAGTTACATTTTTTTACAAGTTAAAGTTACGTTTTGACAAGTTAAAGTACCTTTTTTACAAGTTAACGTACGTTTTTTACAAATTAAAGTACGTTTTTTACAAGTTAAAGTACGTTTTTTACAAGTTGAAGTACGTTTTTTACAAGTTAAAGTACATTTTCTACAAGTTAGAATTACGTTATAACAATTTAAAGTTACGTTTTGCAACATTAAAATTACATTTTGAAAAGTTAAAGTACGTTTTTTACAAGTTAAAGTACGTTTTTTACAAGTTAAAGTTTCGTTGGGACAAGTAAAATTACGTTTTTTAAAAGCTAAAGTACGTTTTTAACAAGTTAAACTTACGTTTTGACAATTTAAAGTTTTGTTATGACAGGATACAGTTACATTTTGACACGTTAAAATACGTTTTTACAAGTTAAAGTACGTTTTTTACAAGTTAAAATACGTTTTTACAAGTTAAACTTACGTTTTTAACAAGTTAAAGTACATTTCTTAGAAGTTAAACGACCTTTCTTACAAGTTAAATTACATTTTTTACAAGTTAATGTATGTTTTTTACAAGTTAAAGCTACGTTTTGACAAGTTAAAGTACGTTTTTTACAAGTTAAAGTACATTTTTTACAAGTTAAATTACATTTTTAACAAGTTAAAGTTACGTTTTGACAAGTTAAAGTACGTTTTTTACAAGTTTAAGTACGTTTTTTACAAGTTAAATTACGTTTTTAACAAGTTAAAGTTACGTTTTGACAACTTAAAGTTACATTTTTACAAGTTAAATTATGTTTTTTTACAAGTTAATTACAAGTCGAAGTACGTTTTTTACAAGTTAAAGTTACGTTTTAACACATTAAAATTACATTTTTACCAGTTAAAGTACGTTTTTTATAAGTTAAAGTTACTTTTTGACAAGTTAAATTACGTTTTTAACAAGTTAAACTTACGTTTTGAAAAATTCAATTTACGTTTTGACAATTAAAAATCGGTTTTTTACAAGTTAAAGTACGTTTTTTACAAGTTGACGTACGTTTTTTACAAGTTAAATTACATTTGTTACCCGTTAAACCACATTTTTGACAAGTTAAATTACGTTTTCTACAAGTTAATGTATACTTTTAACAAGTTAAAGTTACGTTTTGACAAGTTAAAGTTGGTTTTTTACAAGTTAAAGTTACGTTCTGACAAGTT
Organism: Urtica urens; assembly: GCA_958296335.1. NCBI lineage: Eukaryota > Viridiplantae > Streptophyta > Magnoliopsida > Rosales > Urticaceae > Urtica > Urtica urens. Next base: position 17,448 of record CATQIS010000059.1, on the reverse strand, counting down.
AAATTACATTTTGACAAGTTAAAGTAAGTTTTTTACAAGTTACGATTTGACAAGTTAGATTTACGTTTTGACAATTTAAAGTATGTTTTTTACTAGTTAAAGTATGTTTTTTACAAGTTAAACTACGTGTTTAACAAGTTAAAGTTACGTTTTGACTAGTTAAAGTTCGGTTTTTACAAGTTAAAGTACGTTTTTTACAAGTAAAAGTACGTTTTTAACAAGTTAAACTTACGTTTCGACAAGTTAAAGATTTGTTTTGACAAGTTAAAGTAGGTTTTTTACAAGTTAAAGTTACGTTCTGACAATTTAAAGTTACGTTTTTACAAGTTAATGTATGTTTTTTACAAGTTAAAGTTACGTTTTGACAAGTTATAGTTACGTTTTGACAATTTAAAGTACGTTTTTAACAAGTTAAAGTACGTTTTTTACAAGTTAAACTACGTTTTTAACAAGCTAAACTAACGTTTTAACAAGTTAAAGTACGGTTTTTTACAAGTTAAAGTATGTTTTTTACAAGTTAAATTACGTTTATAACTAGTTAAAGTTACGGTTTGACAAGTTAAAATTACATTTTGACAAGTTAAATTACGTTTTTTAACAAGTTAAAGTACGTTTTTAACAAGTTAAAGTTACGTTTTGACAATATAAAGTTATATTTTGACACGTTAAAATACGTTTTTAACAAGTTAAAGTACGTTTTTTACAAGTTGAAGTACGTTTTTTACAAGTTAAAGTACATTTTCTGCAAGTTAAAGTTACGTTATAACAATTTAAAGTTACGTTTTGCAATATTAAAATTACATTTTTAAAAGTTAAAGTACGTTTTTTACAAGTTAAAGTACGTTTTTTACAAGCTAAAGTTTCTTTGGGACGAGTAAAATTACGTTTTTTAAAAGTTAAAGTATGTTTTTAACAAGTTAAACTTACGTTTTGACAAGTTAAACTTTTGTTATGACAGGATAAAGTTACATTTTGACACGTTAAAATACGTTTTTACAAGTTAAAGTACGGTTTTTACAAGTTAAAGTACGTGTTTTACAACTTGAAGTACGTTTTTAACAAGTTAAAATACGTTTTTTACAAGTTAAAGATACGTTTTAACAACTTAAAGTTACGTTTTGACACATTAGAATTATATTTTTTGACAAGGTAAACTACGTTTTTTACAAGTTAAAGTTACGTTTTGACGAGTTAAATTACGTTTTTAACAGGTTAAACTTACGTTTTGACAGGTTAAAGTTACGTTTTGACAAGTTAAAGTGTGTTTTTTACAAGTTAAAATACGTTTTTTACAAGTTGAAGTTCAATTTTTACAAGTTAAAGTACATTTGTTCCAAGTTAAACCACATTGTTGACAAGTTAAATTACGTTTTTTTACAAGTTAATATATGTTTTTAACAAGTTAAACTCACGTTTTGACAAGTTAAACTTACGTTTTGACAAGTTAAAATTGGTTTTTAACAAGTTAAAGTTACATTTTGATAAGTTTAATTATGTTTTTTTACAAGTTAAAGTACGTTTTTATCAAGTTAAAGTTACATTATGACAACTTAAAGTTACATTTTAACATGTTAAAATACGTTTTTTTACAAGGTAAAGTATGTTTTTTTAAAATTAAAGTACGTTTTTTCCAAGTTAAAGTACATTTGTTACAAGTTAAACCACATTTTTGACAAGTTAAATTACGTTTTTTACAAGTTAATGTATGTTTTTAACAAGGTTAAGTACATTTTTTACAAGTTAAAGTATATTTTTTACAAGTTAAACCACATTTTGACAAGTTAAATTGCGTTTTTTACAAGTTAATGTATGTTTTTAACAAGTGACAAGTTAAAGTTACGTTTTGACAAGTTAAAGTAGGTTTTTTACAAGTTAAAATTATGTTTTGACAAGTTAAAGTTACGTATTGACAAGTTAAAGAACATTTTTTAAAAGTTAAAGTACGTTTTTGACAAGTTAAAGTACGTTTTTTACAAGTTAAAGTACGGTTTTAATAAGTTAAAGTTACGTTTTGATAGGTTAAAGTTATATTTCTGACACGTTAAATTAAAGTACGTTTTTAACAACTTAAAGTTACATTTAGACAAGTTAAAGTTAATTTTGACACGTTAAAATACGTTTTTTTACAAGTTAAAGTACGTTTTTTACAAGTTGAATTACGTTTTTTACAAGTTAAAGTACATTTGTTAGAAGTTAGACCACCTTTCTTACAAGTTAAATTACGTTTTTTACAAGTTAATGTATGTTTTTAACAAGTTAAACTTACGTTTTGACAAGTTAAAGTAAGATTTTTACAAGTTAATGTATGTTTTTTACAAGTTAAAGCTACGTTTTGACAAGTTAAAGTACGTTTTTTACAAGTTAAAGTACGTTTTTTACAAGTTAAATTACGTTTTTAACAAGTTAAAGTTACGTTTTGACAAGTTAAAGTACGTTTTTTACAAGTTTAAGTACGTTTTTTACAAGTTAGAGTACGTTTTTAACAAGTTAAAGTTACGTTTTGACAACTTAAAGTTACATTTTTACAATTTAAATTATGTTTTTTTACAAGTTAATTACAAGTCGAAGTACGTTTTTTACAAGTTAAAGTTACGTTTTAACAACTTAAAGTTACGTTTTAACACATTAAAATTACATTTTTACCAGTTAAAGTACGTTTTTTTATAAGTTAAAGTTACTTTTTGAAAAGTTAAATTAAGTGTTTAAGAAGTTAAACTTACGTTTTGAGAAATTCAATTTACGTTTTGACAAGTTAAAATCGGTTTTTTTTACAAGTTAAAGTACGTTTTTTATAAGTTGAAGTACGTTTTTTACAAGTTAAATTACATTTGTTACAAGTTAAACCACATTTTTGACAAGTTAAATTACGTTTTTTACAAGTTAATATATGTATTTAACAAGTTAAACTTACGTTTTGACAAGTTAAAGTTACGTTTTGACAAGTTAAAGTAGGTTTTTTACAAGTTAAAGTTACGTTCTGACAAGTTAAAACTACGTTTCGACAAGTTAAAGTAAGTTTTTTACAAGTTATTGTATGTTTTTTACAAGTTAAAGTTACGTTTTGACAAGTTAGATTTACGTTTTGACAATTTAAAGTATGTTTTTTACTAGTTAAAGTATGTTTTTTACAAGTTAAACTACGTTTTTAACAACTTAAAGTTACGTTTTGACTACTTAAAGTTCGGATTTTACAAGTTAAAGTACGTTTTTTACAAGTTAAAGTTATATTTTGACACGTTAAAATACGTTTTTTTACAAGTTAAAGTACGTTTTTTACAAGTTGAATTACGTTTTTTACAAGTTAAAGTACATTTGTTAGAAGTTAGACCACCTTTCTTACAAGTTAAATTACGTTTTTTACAAGTTAATGTATGTTTTTAACAAGTTAAACTTACGTTTTGACAAGTTAAAGTAAGATTTTTACAAGTTAATGTATGTTTTTTACAAGTTAAAGCTACGTTTTGACAAGTTAAAGTACGTTTTTTACAAGTTAAAGTACGTTTTTTACAAGTTAAATTACGTTTTTAACAAGTTAAAGTTACGTTTTGACAAGTTAAAGTACGTTTTTTACAAGTTAAAGTACGTTTTTTACAAGTTAGAGTACGTTTTTAACAAGTTAAAGTTACGTTTTGACAACTTAAAGTTACATTTTTACAATTTAAATTATGTTTTTTTACAAGTTAATTACAAGTCGAAGTACGTTTTTTACAAGTTAAAGTTACGTTTTAACAACTTAAAGTTACGTTTTAACACATTAAAATTACATTTTTACCAGTTAAAGTACGTTTTTTTATAAGTTAAAGTTACTTTTTGAAAAGTTAAATTAAGTGTTTAAGAAGTTAAACTTACGTTTTGAGAAATTCAATTTACGTTTTGACAAGTTAAAATCGGTTTTTTTTACAAGTTAAAGTACGTTTTTTATAAGTTGAAGTACGTTTTTTACAAGTTAAATTACATTTGTTACAAGTTAAACCACATTTTTGACAAGTTAAATTACGTTTTTTACAAGTTAATATATGTATTTAACAAGTTAAACTTACGTTTTGACAAGTTAAAGTTACGTTTTGACAAGTTAAAGTAGGTTTTTTACAAGTTAAAGTTACGTTCTGACAAGTTAAAACTACGTTTCGACAAGTTAAAGTAAGTTTTTTACAAGTTATTGTATGTTTTTTACAAGTTAAAGTTACGTTTTGACAAGTTAGATTTACGTTTTGACAATTTAAAGTATGTTTTTTACTAGTTAAAGTATGTTTTTTACAAGTTAAACTACGTTTTTAACAACTTAAAGTTACGTTTTGACTACTTAAAGTTCGGATTTTACAAGTTAAAGTACGTTTTTTACAAGTTAAAGTTATATTTTGACACGTTAAAATACGTTTTTTACAAGTTAAAGTACGTTTCTTAGAAGTTGAAATACGTTTTTTACAAGTTAAAGTACATTTGTTCCAACTTAAACCACATTGTTGACAAGTTAAATTACGTTTTTTTAGAAGTTAATATATGTTTTTAACAAGTTAAACTTACGTTTTGACAAGTTAAACTTACGTTCTTACACGTTAAAGTTTCGTTGGGACAAGTAAAATTACGTTTTTTAAAAGTTAAAGTACGTTTTTAACAAGTTAAACTTACGTTTTGACAAGTTAAATTTTTGTTATGACAGGATAAAGTTACATTTTGACACGTTAAAATACGTTTTTACAAGATAAAGTACGTTTTTTATAAGTTGAAGTACGTGTTTTACAACTTGAAGTACGTTTTTAACAAGTTAAAATACGTTTTTTACAAGTTAAAGATACGTTTTAACAACTTAAAGTTACGTTTTGACACATTAGAATTACATTTTGACAAGTTAAACTACGGTTTTTACATGTTAAAGTTACATTTTGACGAGTTAAATTACGTTTTTAACAGGTTAAACTTACGTTTTGACAGGTTAAAGTTACGTTTTGACAAGTTAAAGTGTGTTTTTTACAAGTTAAAGTACGTTTTTTACAAGTTGAAGTACGTTTTTTACAAGTTAAAGTACATTTGTTCCAAGTTAAACCACATTGTTGACAATTTAAATTACGTTTTTTTAGAAGTTAATATATGTTTCAACAAGTTAAACTTACGTTTTGACAAGTTAAACTTACGTTTTGACAAGTTAAAGTAGGTTTGTTACAAGTTAAAATTACGTTCTGACAAGTTAAATATGTTTTTTACACGTTAAAGTACGTTTTTTACAAGTTAAAGTTACGTTTTTAACAAGTTAAAGTTACGTTTTGACAAGTTAAAGTTACATTTTGATAAGTTAAATTATGTTTTTTTACAAGTTAAAGTACGTTTTTAACAAGTTAAAGTTACATTATGACAAGTTAAAGTTACATTTTGACATGTTAAAATACGTTTTTACAAGGTAAAGTATGTTTTTTACAAGTTAAAGTACGTTTTTTCCAAGTTAAAGTACATTTGTTACAAGTTAAACCACATTTTTCACAAGTTAAATTACGTTTTTTACAAGTTAATGTATGTTTTTAACAAGTAACAAGTTAAAGTTACGTTTTGACAAGTTAAAGTAGGTTTTTTACAGGTTAATGTAGGTTTTTTACAAGTTAAAGTTACGTTTTGACAAGTTAAAGTTACGTTTTGACAAGTTAAAGTTACGTTTTGACAAGTTAAAGTTACATTTTGACATGTTAAAATACGTTTTTTACAAGGTAAAGTATGTTTTTTACAAGTTAAAGTACGTTTTTTCCAAGTTTAAGTACATTTGTTACAAGTTAAACCACATATTTCACAAGTTAAATTACGTTTTTAACAAGTTAATGTATGTTTTTAACAAGTAACAAGTTAAACTTACGTTTTGACAAGTTAAAGTAGGTTTTTTACAGGTTTATGTATGTTTTTTACAAGTTAAAGTTACGTTTTGACAAGTTAAAGTTATGTTTTGACAAGTTAAAGTACATTTTTTACAAGTTAAAGTACATTTTTTACAAATTAAAGTACATTTTTAACAAGTTAAAGTTACGTTTTGACAAGTTAAAGTACGTTTTTTACAAGTTAAAGTACATTTTTTACAAGTTAAAGTATATTTGTTACAAGTTAAACCACATTTTTGACAAGTTAAATTGCGTTTTTTACAAGTTAATGTATGTTTTTAACAAGTGACAAGTTAAATTTACGTTTTGACAAGTTAAAGTAGGTTTTTTACATGTTAAAGTTATGTTTTGACAAGTTAAAGTTACGTTTTGACAAGTTAAAGTACATTTTTTACAAGTTAAAGTACGTTTTTGACAAGTTAAAGTACGTTTTTTACAATTTAAAGTACGTTTTTAACAAGTAAAAATTACGTTTTGACAGGGTAAATTTATATTTCTGACACGTTAAATTACGTTTTTTTATAAGTTAAAGTACGTTTTTTAGAAGTTGAAGTACGTTTTTTACAAGTTAAAGTACATTTGTTAGAAGTTAAACCATCTTTCTTACAAGTTAAATTACGTTTTTTACAAGTTAATATATGTTTTTAACAAATTAAACTTACGTTTTGACAAGTTAAAGTAAGATTTTTACAAGATAATGTATGTTTTTTACAAGTTAAAGCTACGTCTTGACAAGTTAAAGTACGTTTTTTACAAGTTAAAGTACGTTTTTACAAGTTAAAGTACGTTTTTAACAAGTTAAAGTTATGTTTGGACAAGTTAAAGTAGGTTTTTTACAAGTTAAAGTACGTTTTTTACAAGTTGAAGTACGTTTTTACAAGTTAAAGTCCATTTGTTACAAGTTAAACCATATTTTTGACAAGTTAAGGTACGTTTTTTACAAGTGAATGTATGTTTTTAACAAGGTAAACTTACGTTTTGACAAATTAAAGTTACGTTTTGACAAGTTAAAGTATGTTTTTTTTACAAGTTAAAGTTACGTTTTGACCACTTAAAGTACGTCTTTTACAAGTTGAAGTACGTTTTTTACAAGTTAAAGTAAGTGTTTTACAAGTCGAAGTACGTTTTTTACAAGTTAAAGTACATTTTTTGCCAGTTAAAGTTACGTTTTAACAACTTAAAGTTACGTTTTGACACATTAAAATTACATTTTGACAAGTTAAACTACGTTTTATACAAGTTAAAGTTACATTTTGACAAGTTAAACTACGTTTTTAGCAAGTTAAACTTACGTTTTGACAAATTAAAGTTACGTTTTGACAAGTTAAAGTAGGTTTTTTAAAAGTTAAAGTACATTTTTTACAAGTTGAAGTACGTTTTTAAAAGTTAAAGTCCATTTGTTAGAAGTTAACCCATATTTTTGACAAGTTAAAGTACGTTTTTTACAAGTTAATGTATGTTTTTAACAAGTTAAACTTACGTTTTGACAAGTCAAAGTTACGTTTTGACAAGTACGTTTTTTACAAGTTAAAGTACGTTTTTTACAAGTTAAAGTACGTTTTTTACAAGTTAAAGTACGTTTTTAACAAGTTAAAGTTACGTTTTGACAAGTTAAAGTACGTTCTTTACAAGTTGAAGTACGTCTTTTACAAGTTAAAGTAAGTGTTTAACAAGTCGACGTACGTTTTTTACAAGTTAAAGTACATTTTTTGCCAGTTAAAGTTACGGTTTAACAACTTAAAGTTACGTTTTGACACATTAAAATTACATTTTGACAAGTTAAACTACGTTTTTTACAAGTTAAAGTTACATAATGACAAGTTAAACTACGTTTTTAGCAAGTTAAACTTACGTTTCGACAAATTAAAATTACGTTTTGACAAGTTAAAGTAGGTTTTTAACAACTTAAAGTACGTTTTTTACAAGTTGAAGTACGTTTTTACAAGTTAAAGTCCATTTGTTACAAGTTAAACATATTTTTGACAAGTTAAAGTACGTTTTTTACAAGTTAAAGTTACGTTTTGACAAGTTAAAGTTACGTTTTGACAAGTTAAAGTATGTTTTTTACAAGTTAAAGTTACGTTTTGACAAGTTAAAGTACGTTTTTTACAAGTTAAAGTACGTTTTTTACAAGTTAAAGTACGTTTTTAACAAGTTAAAGTTACGTTTTGACAAGTTAAAGTAGGTTTTTTACAAGTTAAAATATGTTTTTAACAAGTTAAATTTACGTTTTGACAAGTTAAAGTTATATTTTAACAAGTTAAAATACGTTTTTTACAAATTAAAGTACGTTTTTTAACAAGTTGAAGTACGTTTTTTACAAGTTAAAGTACGTGTTTTACAACTTGAAGTGCGTTCTTTACAAGTTAAAGTACATTTTTTACAAGTTAAAGTTACGTTTTGACACATTAAAATTACATTTTAACAACTTAAATTACGTTTTTTACAAGTTAAAGTTAATGTTTTGACAAGTTAAACTACGTTTTTAACTAGTTAAACTGACGTTTTGACAAGTTAAAGTTACGTTTTGACAAGTTAAAGTAGGTTTTTTACAAGTTGAAGTACGTTTTTTACAAGTTAAAGTACTTTTTGACAAGTTAAAGTACGTTTTTTACAAGTTAAAATACGTTTCTTACAAGTTAAAGTACGTTTTTTACAAGTTAAAGTACGTTTTTTACAAGTTAAAGTACGTTTTTTACAAGTTAAAGTACGTTTTTAACAAGTTAAAGTTACGTTTTGACAAGTTAAATTACGTTTTATACAAGTTGAAGTACGTTTTTTACAAGTTAAAGTAAGTGTTTTACAAGTCGAAGTACGTTTTTTACAAGTTAAAGTACAATTTTTGCCAGCTAAAGTTACGTTTTAACAACTTAAAGTTACGTTTTGACACATTAAAATTACATTTTGACTAGTTAAACTACGTTTTTTACAAGTTAAATTTACATTTTGACAAGTTAAACTACATTTTTAGGAAGTTAAACTTACGTTTTGACAAATTAAAGTTACGTTTTGACAAGTTAAAGTAGATTTTTTACAAGTTAAAGTACGTTTTTTACAAGTTGAAGTACGTTTTTACAAGTTAAAGTCCATTTGTTACAAGTTAAACCATATTTTTGACAAGTTAAAGTACGTATTTTACAAGTTAATGTATGTTTTTAAAAAGTTAAACTTACGTTTTGACAAGTTAAAGTTACGTTTTGACAAGTTAAAGTAAGTGTTTTACAAGTTAAAGTTACGTTTTGACAAGTTAAAGTACGTTTTTTACAAGTTAAAGTACGTTTTTTACAAGTTAAAGTACGTTTTTAACAAGTTAAAGTTACGTTTTGACAAGTTCAAGTAGGTTTTTTACAAGTTAAAGTACTTTTTTAACAAGTTAAATTTACGTTTTGACAAGTTAAAGTTACATTTTAACAGGTTAAAATACCTTTTTTACAAATTAAAGTACGTTTTTTACAAGTTGAAGTACGTTTTTTACAAGTTAAAGTAAGTGTTTTACAACTTGAAGTGCGTTCTTTTCAAGTTAAAGTACATTTTTTACAAGTTAAAGTTATGTTTTAAGTTACGTTTTGACACATTAAAATTACATTTTAACAACTTAAAGTACGTTTTTTACAAGTTAAAGTTAATGTTTTGACAAGTTAAACTACGTTTTTAACAAGTTAAATTTACGTTTTGACAAGTTAAAGTTACGTTTTGACAAGTTAGAGTCGGTTTTTTACAAGTTGAAGTACGTTTTTTACAAGTTAAAGTTATGTTTTGACAAGTTAAACTACGTTTTTAGCAAGTTAAACTTACGTTTTAACAAGTTAAATTTACGTTTTGACAAGTTAAAGTAGGTTTTATACAAGTTAAAGTACGTTTTTTACAAGTTGAAGTACGTTTTTAAAAGTTAAAGTCCATTTGTTAGAAGTTAACCGATATTTTTGACAAGTTAAAGTACGTTTTTTACAAGTTAATGTATGTTTTAAACAAGTTAAACTTACGTTTTGACAAGTCAAAGTTACGTTTTGACAAGTTAAAGTACGTTTTTTACAAGTTAAAGTACGTTTTTTACAAGTTAAAGTACGTTTTTTACAAGTTAAAGTACGTTTTTAACAAGTTAAAGTTACGTTTTGACAAGTTAAAGTACGTTCTTTACAAGTTGAAGTACGTTTTTTACAAGTTAAAGTAAGTGTTTAACAAGTCGACGTACGTTTTTTACAAGTTAAAGTACATTTTTTGCCAGTTAAAGTTACGTTTTAACAACTTAAAGTTATGTTTTGACACATTAAAATTACATTTTGACAAGTTAAACTACTTTTTTACAAGTTAAAGTTACATAATGACAAGTTAAACTACGTTTTTAGCAAGTTAAACTTACGTTTCGACAAATTAAAATTACGTTTTGACAAGTTAAAGTAGGTTTTTAACAAGTTAAAGTACGTTTTTTACAAGTTGAAGTACGTTTTTACAAGTTAAAGTCCATTTGTTACAAGTTAAACCATATTTTTGACAAGTTAAAGTACGTTTTTTACAAGTTAAAGTTACGTTTTGACAAGTTAAAGTTACGTTTTGACAAGTTAAAGTATGTTTTTTACAAGTTAAAGTTACGTTTTGACAAGTTAAAGTACGTTTTTTACAAGTTAAAGTACGTTTTTTACAAGTTAAAGTACGTTTTTAACAAGTTAAAGTTACGCTTTGACAAGTTAAAGTAGGTTTTTTACAAGTTAAAATATGTTTTTAACAAGTTAAATTTAAGTTTTGACAAGTTAAAGTTATATTTTAACAAGTTAAAATACGTTTTTTACAAATTAAAGTACGTTTTTTAACAAGTTGAAGTACGTTTTTTACAAGTTAAAGTACGTGTTTTACAACTTGAAGTGCGTTCTTTACAAGTTAAAGTACATTTTTTACAAGTTAAAGTTACGTTTTGACACATTAAAATTACATTTTAACAACTTAAATTACGTTTTTTACAAGTTAAAGTTAATGTTTTGACAAGTTAAACTACGTTTTTAACTAGTTAAACTGACGTTTTGACAAGTTAAAGTTACGTTTTGACAAGTTAAAGTAGGTTTTTTACAAGTTGAAGTACGTTTTTTACAAGTTAAAGTACTTTTTGACAAGTTAAAGTACGTTTTTTACAAGTTAAAATACGTTTCTTACAAGTTAAAGTACGTTTTTTACAAGTTAAAGTACGTTTTTTACAAGTTAAAGTACGTTTTTTACAAGTTAAAGTACGTTTTTAACAAGTTAAAGTTACGTTTTGACAAGTTAAATTACGTTTTATACAAGTTGAAGTACGTTTTTTACAAGTTAAAGTAAGTGTTTTACAAGTCGAAGTACGTTTTTTACAAGTTAAAGTACAATTTTTGCCAGCTAAAGTTACGTTTTAACAACTTAAAGTTACGTTTTGACACATTAAAATTACATTTTGACTAGTTAAACTACGTTTTTTACAAGTTAAATTTACATTTTGACAAGTTAAACTACATTTTAAGGAAGTTAAACTTACGTTTTGACAAATTAAAGTTACGTTTTGACAAGTTAAAGTAGGTTTTTTACAAGTTAAAGTACGTTTTTTACAAGTTGATGTACGTTTTTACAAGTTAAAGTCCATTTGTTACAAGTTAAACCATATTTTTGACAAGTTAAAGTACGTTTTTTACAAGTTAATGTATGTTTTTAAAAAGTTAAACTTACGTTTTGACAAGTTAAAGATACGTTTTGACAAGTTAAAGTATGTGTTTTACAAGTTAAAGTTACGTTTTGACAAGTTAAAGTACGTTTTTTACAAGTTAAAGTACGTTTTTTACAAGTTAAAGTACGTTTTTAACAAGTTAAAGTTACGTTTTGACAAGTTCAAGTAGGTTTTTTACAAGTTAAAGTACTTTTTTAACAAGTTAAATTTACGTTTTGACAAGTTAAAGTTACATTTTAACAGGTTAAAATACCTTTTTTACAAATTAAAGTACGTTTTTTACAAGTTGAAGTACGTTTTTTACAAGTTAAAGTACGTGTTTTACAACTTGAAGTGCGTTCTTTTCAAGTTAAAGTACATTTTTTACAAGTTAAAGTTACGTTTTAAGTTACGTTTTGACACATTAAAATTACATTTTAACAACTTAAAATACGTTTTTTACAAGTTAAAGTTAATGTTTTGACAAGTTAAACTACGTTTTTAACAAGTTAAATTTACGTTTTGACAAGTTAAAGTTACGTTTTGACAAGTTAGAATAGGTTTTTTACAAGTTGAAGTACGTTTTTTACAAGTTAAAGTTACGTTTTGACAAGTTAAACTACGTTTTTAGCAAGTCAAACTTACGTTTTAACAAGTTAAATTTACGTTTTGACAAGTAAAAGTAGGTTTTTTACAAGTTAAAGTACGTTTTTTACAAGTTGAAGTACGTTTTTACAAGTTAAAGTCCATTTGTTAGAAGTTAAACCATATTTTTGACAAGTTAAAGTACGTTTTTTACAAGTTAATGTATGTTTTTAACAAGTTAAACTTACGTTTTGACAAGTCAAAGTTACGTTTTGACAAGTTAAAGTACGTTTTTTACAAGTTAAAGTACGTTTTTTACAAGTTAAAGTACGTTTTTAACAAGTTAAAGTTACGTTTTGACAAGTTAAAGTACGTTCTTTACAAGTTGAAGTACGTTTTTTACAAGTTAAAGTAAGTGTTTAACAAGTCGAAGTACGTTTTTTACAAGTTAAAGTACATTTTTTGCCAATTAAAGTTACGTTTTAACAACTTAAAGTTACGTTTTGACACATTAAACTTACATTTTGACAAGTTAAACTACGTTTTTTACAAGTTAAAGTTACATAATGACAAGTTAAACTACGTTTTTAGCAAGTTAAACTTACGTTTCGACAAATTAAAATTACGTTTTGACAAGTTAAAGTTACGTTTTTTACAAGTTAAAGTACGTTTTTTACAAGTTGAAGTACGTTTTTACAAGTTAAAGTCCATTTGCTACAAGTTAAACCATATTTTTGACAAGTTAAAGTACGTTTTTTACAAGTTAAAGTTACGTTTTGACAGGTTAAAGTATGTTTTTACAAGTTAAAGTTACGTTTTGACAAGTTAAAGTACGTTTTTTACAAGTTAAACTACGTTTTTTACAAGTTAAAGTACGTTTTTAACAAGTTAAAGTTACGTTTTGACAAGTTAAAGTAGGTTTTTTACAAGTTAAAATATGTTTTTAACAAGTTAAATTTACGTTTTGACAAGTTAAAGTTATATTTTAACAAGTTAAAATATGTTTTTTACTAATTAAAGTACGTTTTTTAACAAGTTGAAGTACGTTTTTTACAAGTTAAAGTACGTGTTTTACAACTTGAAGTGCGTTCTTTACAAGTTAAAGTACATTTTTTACAAGTTAAAGTTACGTTTTGACACATTAAAATTACATTTTAACAACTTAAATTACGTTTTTTACAAGTTAATGTTAATGTTTTGACAAGTTAAACTACGTTTTTAACAAGTTAAACTGACGTTTTGACAAGTTAAAGTTACGTTTTGACAAGTTAAAGTAGGTTTTTTACAAGTTGAAGTACGTTTTTTACAAGTTAAAGTACTTTTTGACAAGTTAAAGTACGTTTCTTACAAGTTAAAGTACGTTTTTTACAAGTTCAAGTACGTTTTTTACAAGTTAAAGTACGTTTTTTACAAGTTAAAGTACGTTTTTAACAAGTTAAAGTTACGTTTTGACAAGTTAAATTACGTTTTATACAAGTTGAAGTACGTTTTTTACAAGTTAAAGTAAGTGTTTTACAAGTCGAAGTACGTTTTTTACAAGTTAAAGTACAATTTTTGCCAGCTAAAATTACGTTTTAACAACTTAAAGTTACGTTTTGACACATTAAAATTACATTTTGACTAGCTAAATTACGTTTTTTACAAGTTAAATTTACATTTTGACAAGTTAAACTACGTTTTTAGCAAGTTAAACTTACGTTTTGACAAATTAAAGTTACGTTTTGACAAGTTAAAGTAGGTTTTTTACAAGTTAAAGTACGTTTTTTACAAGTTGAAGTACATTTTTACAAGTTAAAGTCCATTTGTTACAAGTTAAACCATATTTTTGACAAGTTAAAGTACGTTTTTTACAAGTTAATGTATGTTTTAAAAAAGTTAAACTTACGTTTTGACAAGTTAAAGATACGTTTTGACAAGTTAAAGTATGTGTTTTACAAGTTAAAGTTATGTTTTGACAAGTTAAAGTACGTTTTTTACAAGTTAAAGTACGTTTTTAACAAGTTAAAGTTACGTTTTGACAAGTTCAAGTAGGTTTTTTACAAGTTAAAGTACTTTTTTAACAAGTTAAATTTACGTTTTGACAAGTTAAAGTTACATTTTAACAGGTTAAAATACCTTTTTTACAAATTAAAGTACGTTTTTTACAAGTTGAAGTACGTTTTTTACAAGTTAAAGTACGTGTTTTACAACTTGAAGTGCGTTATTTTCAAATTAAAGTACATTTTTTACAAGTTAAAGTTACGTTTTAAGTTACGTTTTGACACATTAAAATTACATTTTAACAACTTAAAGTACGTTTTTTACAAGTTAAAGTTAATGTTTTGACAAGTTAAACTACGCTTTTAACAAGTTAAATTTACGTTTTGACAAGTTAAAGTTACGTTTTGACAAGTTAGAGTAGGTTTTTTACAAGTTGAAGTACGTTTTTTACAAGTTAAAGTTACGTTTTGACAAGTTAAACTACGTTTTTAGCAAGTTAAACTTACGTTTTAACAAGTTAAATTTACGTTTTGACAAGTTAAAGTAGGTTTTTTACAAGTTAAAGTACGTTTTTTACAAGTTGAAGTACGTTTTTACAAGTTAAAGTCCATTTGTTAGAAGTTAAACCATATTTTTGACAAGTTAAAGTACGTTTTTTACAAGTTAATGTATGTTTTTAACAAGTTAAACTTACGTTTTTACAAGTCAAAGTTACGTTTTGACAAGTTAAAGTACGTTTTTTACAAGTTAAAATACGTTTTTTACAAGTTAAAGTACGTTTTTTACAAGTTAAAGTACGTTTTTAACAAGTTAAAGTTACGTTTTGACAAGTTAAAGTACGTTCTTTACAAGTTGAAGTACGTTTTTTACAAGTTAAAGTAAGTGTTTAACAAGTCGAAGTACGTTTTTTACAAGTTAAAGTACATTTTTTGCCAGTTAAAGTTACGGTTTAACAACTTAAAGTTACGTTTTGACACATTAAAATTACATTTTGACAAGTTAAACTACGTTTTTTACAAGTTAAAGTTACATAATGACAAGTTAAACTACGTTTTTAGCAAGTTAAACTAACGTTTCGACACAATTTAAAATTACGTTTTGACAAGTTAAAGTAGGTTTTTAACAAGTTAAAGTACGTTTTTTACAAGTTGAAGTACGTTTTTACAAGTTAAAGTCCATTTGTTACAAGTTAAACCATATTTTTTGACAAGTTAAAGTCGTTTTTTACAAGTTAAAGTTACGTTTTGACAAGTTAAAGTTACGTTTTGACAAGTTAAAGTATGTTTTTTACAAGTTAAAGTTACGTTTTGACAAGTTAAAGTACGGTTTTTTACAAGTTAAAGTACGTTTTTTACAAGTTAAAGTACGTTTTTTAACAAGTTAAAGTTACGTTTTGACAAGTTAAAGTAGGTTTTTGACAAGTTAAAATATGTTTTTAACAAGTTAAATTTACGTTTTGACAAGTTAAAGTTATATTTTAACAAGTTAAAATACGTTTTTTACAAATTAAAGTACGTTTTTTAACAAGTTGAAGTACGTTTTTTATAAGTTAAAGTACGTGTTTTACAACTTGAAGTGCGTTCTTTACAAGTTAAAGTACATTTTTTACAAGTTAAAGTTACGTTTTGACACATTAAAATTACATTTTAACAACTTAAATTACGTTTTTTTACAAGTTAAAGTTAATGTTTTGACAAGTTAAACTACGTTTTTAACAAGTTAAACTGACGTTTTGACAAGTTAAAGTTACGTTTTGACAAGTTAAAGTAGGTTTTTTACAAGTTGAAGTACGTTTTTACAAGTTAAAGTACTTTTTTGACAAGTTAAAGTACGTTTTTTACAAGTTAAAATACCTTTCTTACAAGTTAAAGTACGTTTTTTACAAGTTAAAGTACGTTTTTTACAAGTTAAAGTACATTTTTTACAAGTTAAAGTACGTTTTTAACAAGTTAAATATACGTTTTGACAAGTTAAATTACGTTTTATACAAGTTGAAGTACATTTTTTACAAGTTAAAGTAAGTGTTTTACAAGTCGAAGTACGTTTTTTACAAGTTAAAGTACAATTTTTGCCAGCTAAAGTTACGTTTTAACAACTTAAAGTTACGTTTTGACACATTAAAATTACATTTTGACAAGTTAAACTACGTTTTTTACAAGTTAAAGTTACATTTTGACAAGTTAAAGTACGTCTTTTAGCAAGTTAAACTTACATTTTGACAAATTAAGGTTACGTTTTGACAAGTTAAAGTAGGTTTTTTACAAGTTAAAGTACGTTTTTTACAAGTTGAAGTACGTTTTTACAAGTTGAAGTCCATTTGTTACAAGATAAACGATATTTTTGACAAGTTAAAGTACGTTTTTTACAAATTAGAGTACGTTTTTTACAAGTTGAAGTACGTTTTTTACAAGTTAAAGTACGTTTTTTACAAGTTGAAGTGCGTTCTTTACAAGTTAAATAACATTTTTTACAAGTTAAAGTTACGTTTTGACACATTAAAATTACATTTTAACAACTTAAAGTACGTTTTTTACAAGTTAAAGTTTATGTTTTTACAAGTTAAACTACGTTTTTAACATGTTAAACTTACGTTTTGACAAGTTAAAGTTACATTTTGACAAGTTAAAGTAGGTTTTTTACAAGTTGAAGTACGTTTTTTTACAAGTTAAAGTACGTTTTTTACAAGTTAAAGTACGTTTTATACAAGTTAAAGTACCTTTTTAACAAGTTAAAGTTACGTTTTGACAAGTTAAAGTACGTTTTATACAAGTTGAAGTACGTTTTTTACAATTTAAAGTAAGTGTTTTACAATTCGAAGTACGTTTTTTACAAGTTAAAGTACAATTTTTTCCAGTTAAAGTTACGTTTTAACAAATTAAAGTTACGTTTTGACACATTAAAATTACATTTTGACAAGTTAAACTACGTTTTTTACAAGTTAAAGTTACATTTTGACAAGGTAAACTACGTTTTTAGCAAGTTAAACTTACGTTTTGACAAGTTAAAGTTACGTTTTGTCAAGTTAAAGTATGTTTTTTACAAGTTAAAGTTACGTTTTGACAAGTTAAAGTACGTTTTTTACAAGTTAATGTACGTTTTTTACAAGTTAAAGTACGTTTTTAACAAGTAAAAGTTACGTTTTGACAAGTTAAAGTAGGTTTTTTACAAGTTAAAATACATTTTAAACAAGTTAAATTTACGTTTTGACAAATTAAAGTTACATTTTATCACGTTAAAATACGTTTTTTACAAATTAAAGTACGTTTTTTACAAGTTGAAGTACGGTTTTTACAAGTTAAAGTACGTGTTTTACAAGTGGAAGTGTGTTCTTTACAAGTAAAAAGTACATTTTTTACAAGTTAAAGT
>CATQIS010000058.1:0-34951 GCA_958296335.1 Urtica urens | reverse complement strand
TTACAAGTTGAAGTACGTTTTTAACAAGTTAAATTTACGTTTTGACAAGTTAAAGTTACATTTTAACATGTTAAAATATTTTTTTGTACAAATTAAAGTACGTTTTTGACAAGTTAAAGTTACGTTTTGACAAGTTAAAGTAGGTTTTTTACAAATTAAAGTACGTTTTTAACAAGTTAAATTTACGTTTTGACAAGTTAAAGTTACATTTTAACATGTTAAAATATTTTTTTGTACAAATTAAAGTACGTTTTTGACAAGTTGAAGTACGTTTTTTACAAGTTAAAGTACGTTTTTTACAAGTTGAAGTGCGTTCTTTACAAGTTAAAGTACATTTTTTACTAGTTAAAGTTACGTTTTAACAACTTAAAGTTACATTTTGACACATTAAATTACATTTTGACAAGTTAAAGTATGTTTTTTACAAGTTAAAGAACGTTTTGAACAAGTTAAAGTTACGTTTTGACAAGTTAAAGTTACATTTTGACATGTTTGAATGCGTTTTTTACAAGTTGAAGTACGTTTTGAACCAGTCAAAGTTACGTTTTGACAAGTTAAAGTTACATTTTGACACGTTTGAATACGTTTTTTACAAGTTAAAGTACGTTTTTTACAAGTAGAAGTACGTTTTTCAAAGTTAAAGTAAGTGTTTTACAGGTTGAAGTACATTTTTTACAAGTTAAAGTACATTTTTTACCAGTTAAAGTTACGTTTTAACAACTTAAAGTTACGTTTTGACACATTAAAATTACATTTTGACAAGTTAAAGTACGTTTTTTACAAGTTAAAGGTATGTTTTGACAAGTTAAACTACGTTTTTAGCAAGTTAAACTTACGTTTGACAAATAAAGTTACGTTTTGACAAGTTAAAGTACGTTTTTTACAAGTTAAAGTACGTTTTTTACGAGTTGAAGTACGTTTTTACAAGTTAAAGTCCATTTGTTACAAGTTAAACCACATTTTTGACATGTTAAAGTACGTTTTTTACAAGTTAATGTATGTTTTTAACAAGTTAAACTTACGGTTTGACAAGTTAAAGTTACGTTTTGACAAGTTAAAGTATGTTTTTTACAAGTTAAATGTACGTTTTTACAAGTTAAAGTCCATTTGGTACAAGTTAAACCATATTTTTGACAAGTTAAAGTACGTTTTTTACAAGTTAAAGTACGTTTTGAACCAGTCAAAGTTACGTTTTGACAAGTTAAAGTTACATTTTGACACGTTTGAATACGTTTTTTACAAGTGAAAGTACGTTTTTTACAAGTAGAAGTACGTTTTTCCAAGTTAAAGTAAATCTTTTACAGGTTGAAGTACATTTTTTACAAGTTAAAGTACATTTTTTACCAGTTAAAGTTATGTTTTAACAACTTAAAGTTACGTTTTGACACATTAAAATTACATTTTGACAAGTTAAAGTACGTTTTTTATAAGTTAAAGTTACGTTTTGACAAGTTAAATTACATTTTTAACAAGTTATTCTTACATTTTGACAAATTAAAGTTACGTTTTGACAAGTTAAAGTATGTTTTTTACAAGTTAAAGTATGTTTTTTGACAAGTTAAAGTATGTTTTTTACAAGTTAAAGTATGTTTTTTACAAGTTAAAGTATGTTTTTTACAAGTTAAAGTACATTTGTTTATAGTTAAACCACATTTTTGACAAGTTAAAGTATGTTTTTTACAAGTTAATGTATGTTTTTAACAAGTTAAACTCACGTTTTGACAAGTTAAAGTTACGTTTTGACAAGTTAATGTAGGTTTTTTACAAGTTAAAGTTACATTTTGACAAGTTAAAGGACATTTTTTACAAGTTAAAGTACGTTTTTTACAAGTTAAAGTACGTTATTAACAAGTTAAAGTTACGTCTTGACAAGTTAAAATTACGTTTTGACATGTTAAAGTTACATTTTAACATGTTAACATACATTTTTTTACAAGTTAAAGTACGTTTTTTACAAGTTGAAGTACGTTTTTCAAAGTTAAAGTAAGTGTTTTACAAGTTGAAGTACATTTTTTACAAGTTAAAGTACATTTTTTACAAGTTAAAGTTACGTTTTAACAACTTAAAGTTACCTTTTGACACATTCAAATTACACTTTGACAAGTTAAAGTACGTTTTTTATAAGTTAAAGTTACGTTTTGACAAGTTAAACTACGTTTTTAGCAAGTTAAACTTACGTTTTGACAAATTAAAGTTACGTTTTGACAAGTTAAACTACGTTTTTTACAAGTTAAAGTACATTTTTTACAAGTTGAAGTACGTTTTTACAAGTTAAAGTCCATTTGTTACAAGTTAAACCACATTTTTGACATGATAAAGTACGTTTTTTACAAGTTAATGTATGTTTTTAACAAGTTAAACTTACGTTTTGACAAGTTAAAGTTACGTTTTGACAAGTTAAAGTATGTTTTTTACAAGTTAAATGTACGTTTTTACAAGTTAAAGTCCATTTGTTACAAGTTTAACCATATTTTTGACAAGTTAAAGTACGTTTTTTACAAGTTAAAGTACGTTTTGAACCAGTCAACGTTACGTTTTTACAAGTTAAAGTTACATTTTGACACATTTGAATACGTTTTTTACAAGTTAAAGTACGTTTTTTACAAGTTGAAGTACGTTTTTCCAAGTTAAAGTAAGTGTTTTACAAGTTGAAGTACATTTTTTACAAGTTAAAGTACATTTTTTACAAGTTAAAGTTACGTTTTAACAACTTAAAGTTACCTTTTGACACATTAAAATTACACTTTGACAAGTTAAAGTACGTTTCTTATAAGTTAAAGTTACGTTTTGACAAGTTAAACTACGTTTTTAGCAAGTTAATCTTACGTTTTGACAAATTAAAGTTACGTTTTGACAAGTTAAAGTACGTTTTTTACAAGTTAAAGTACATTTTTTACAAGTTGAAGTATGTTTTTACAAGTTAAAGTCTATTTGTTACAAGTTAAACCACATTTTTGACATGTTAAAGTACGTTTTTTACAAGTTAATGTATGTTTTTAACAAGTTAAACTTACGTTTTGACAAGTTAAAGTTACGTTTTGACAAGTTAAAGTATGTTTTTTACAAGTTAAATGTACGTTTTTACAAGTTAAAGTCCATTTGTTACAAGTTTAACCATATTTTTGACAAGTTAAAGTACGTTTTTTACAAGTTAAAGTACGTTTTGAACCAGTCAACGTTACGTTTTTACAAGTTAAAGTTACATTTTGACACGTTTGAATACGTTTTTTACAAGTTAAAGTACGTTTTTTACAAGTTGAAGTACGTTTTTCCAAGTTAAAGTAAGTGTTTTACAAGTTGAAGTACATTTTTTACAAGTTAAAGTACATTTTTTACAAGTTAAAGTTACGTTTTAACAACTTAAAGTTACCTTTTGACACATTAAAATTACACTTTGACAAGTTAAAGTACGTTTCTTATAAGTTAAAGTTACGTTTTGACAAGTTAAACTACGTTTTTAGCAAGTTAATCTTACGTTTTGACAAATTAAAGTTACGTTTTGACAAGTTAAAGTACGTTTTTTACAAGTTAAAGTACATTTTTTACAAGTTGAAGTACGTTTTTACAAGTTAAAGTCTATTTGTTACAAGTTAAACCACATTTTTGACATGTTAAAGTACGTTTTTTACAAGTTTATGTATGTTTTTAACAAGTTAAACTTACGTTTTGACAAGTTAAAGTTACGTTTTGACAAGTTAAAGTATGTTTTTTACAAGTTAAAATACGTTTTTACAAGTTGAAGTACGTTATTAACAAGTTAAAGTATGTTTTTTACAAGTTAAAGAACGTTTTGAACAAGTTAAAGTTACGTTTTGACAAGTTAAAGTTACATTTTGACACGTTTGAACACGTTTTTTACAAGTTAAAGTTACATTGTGACACGTTTGAATACGTTTTTTACAAGTTAAAGTACGTTTTTTACAAGTTGAAGTACGTTATTAACAAGTTAAAGTATGTTTTTTACAAGTTAAAGAACGTTTTGAACAAATTAAACTCACGTTTTGACAACTTCAAGTTACGTTTTGACAAGTTAATGTAGGTTTTTTACAAGTTAAAGTTACATTTTGACAAGTTAAAGTACGTTTTTTACAAGTTAAAGTACATTTTTTACAAGTTAAAGTACGTTATTAATAAGTTAAAGTTATGTCTTGACAAGTTAAAGTTACGTTTTGACAAGTTAAAGTAGGTTTTTACAAGTTAAAGTACGTTTTTAACAAGTTAAATTTACGTTTTGATAAGTTAAAGTTACATTTTAACATGTTAAAATACGTTTTTTTACAAATTAAAGTACGTTTTTGAAAAGTTGAAGTACGTTTTTTACAAGTTAAAATACGAGTTTTACAAGTTGAAGTGCGTTCTTTACAAGTTAAAGTACGTTTTTTACAAGTTAAAGTACGTTATTAACAAGTTAAAATTACATTTTGACAAGTTAATGTACGTTTTTTATAAGTTAAAGTTACGTTTTGACAAGTTAAATTACGTTTTTAACAAGTTAATCTTACGTTTTGACAAATTAAAGTTACGTTTTGACAAGTTAAAGTAGGTTTTTTACAAGTTAAAGTACGTTTTTTACAAGTTGAAGTACGTTTTTACAAGTTAAAGTTCATTTGTTTATAGTTAAACCACATTTTTGACAAGTTAAATTATGTTTATTACAAGTTAATGTATGTTTTTAACAAGTTAAACTCACGTTTTGACAAGTTAAAGTTACATTTTGACACATTAAATTACATTTTGACAAGTTAAACTATGTTTTTTACAAGTTAAAGAACGTTTTGAACAAGTTAAAGTTACGTTTTGACAAGTTAAAGTTACATTTTGACATGTTTGAATGCGTTTTTTACAAGTTGAAGTACGTTTTGAACCAGTCAAAGTTACGTTTTGACAAGTTAAAGTTACATTTTGACACGTTTGAATACGTTTTTTACAAGTTAAAGTACGTTTTTTACAAGTAGAAGTACGTTTTTCAAAGTTAAAGTAAGTGTTTTACAGGTTGAAGTACATTTGTTACAAGTTAAAGTACATTTTTTACCAGTTAAAGTTACGTTTTAACAACTTAAAGTTACGTTTTGACACATTAAAATTACATTTTGACAAGTTAAAGTACGTTTTTTACAAGTTAAAGGTATGTTTTGACAAGTTAAACTACGTTTTTAGCAAGTTAAACTTACGTTTGACAAATAAAGTTACGTTTTGACAAGTTAAAGTACGTTTTTTACAAGTTAAAGTACGTTTTTTACGAGTTGAAATACGTTTTTACAAGTTAAAGTCCATTTGTTACAAGTTAAACCACATTTTTGACATGTTAAAGTACGTTTTTTACAAGTTAATGTATGTTTTTAACAAGTTAAACTTACGGTTTGACAAGTTAAAGTTACGTTTTGACAAGTTAAAGTATGTTTTTTACAAGTTAAATGTACGTTTTTACAAGTTAAAGTCCATTTGGTACAAGTTAAACCATATTTTTGACAAGTTAAAGTACGTTTTTTACAAGTTAAAGTACGTTTTGAACCAGTCAAAGTTACGTTTTGACAAGTTAAAGTTACATTTTGACACGTTTGAATACGTTTTTTACAAGTGAAAGTACGTTTTTTACAAGTAGAAGTACGTTTTTCCAAGTTAAAGTAAATCTTTTACAGGTTGAAGTACATTTTTTACAAGTTAAAGTACATTTTTTACCAGTTAAAGTTACGTTTTAACAACTTAAAGTTACGTTTTGACACATTAAAATTACATTTTGACAAGTTAAAGTACGTTTTTTATAAGTTAAAGTTACGTTTTGACAAGTTAAATTACATTTTTAACAAGTTATTCTTACATTTTGACAAATTAAAGTTACGTTTTGACAAGTTAAAGTATGTTTTTTACAAGTTAAAGTATGTTTTTTGACAAGTTAAAGTATGTTTTTTACAAGTTAAAGTATGTTTTTTACAAGTTAAAGTATGTTTTTTACAAGTTAAAGTACATTTGTTTATAGTTAAACCACATTTTTGACAAGTTAAAGTATGTTTTTTACAAGTTAATGTATGTTTTTAGCAAGTTAAACTCACGTTTTGACAAGTTAAAGTTACGTTTTGACAAGTTAATGTAGGTTTTTTACAAGTTAAAGTTACATTTTGACAAGTTAAAGGACATTTTTTACAAGTTAAAGTACGTTTTTTACAAGTTAAAGTACGTTATTAACAAGTTAAAGTTACGTCTTGACAAGTTAAAATTACGTTTTGACATGTTAAAGTTACATTTTAACATGTTAACATACATTTTTTTACAAGTTAAAGTACGTTTTTTACAAGTTGAAGTACGTTTTTCCAAGTTAAAGTAAGTGTTTTACAAGTTGAAGTACATTTTTCACAAGTTAAAGTAAATTTTTTACAAGTTAAAGTTACGTTTTAACAACTTAAAGTTACCTTTTGACACATTAAAATTACACTTTGACAAGTTAAAGTACGTTTTTTATAAGTTAAAGTTACGTTTTAACAAGTTAAACTACGTTTTTAGCAAGTTAAACTTACGTTTTGACAAATTAAACTTACGGTTTGACAAGTTAAAGTACGTTTTTTACAAGTTAAAGTACATTTTTTACATGTTGAAGTACGTTTTTACAAGTTAAAGTCCATTTGTTACAAGTTAAACCACATTTTTGACATGATAAAGTACGTTTTTTAGAAGTTAATGTATGTTTTTAAGAAGTTAAGCTTACGTTTTGACAAGTTAAAGTTACGTTTTGACAAGTTAAAGTATGTTTTTTACAAGTTAAAGTACGTTTTTGACAAGTTGAAGTACGTTTTTTACAAGTTAAAGTACGTTTTTTACAAGTTGAAGTGCGTTCAGTACAAGTTAAAGTACATTTTTTACTAGTTAAAGTTACGTTTTCACAACTTAAAGTTACATTTTGACACATTAAAGTTATTTTTTGACAAGTTAAAGTATATTTTTTACAAGTTAAAGAACGTTTTGAACAAGTTAAAGTTACGTTTTGACAAGTTAATGTAACATTTTGACATGTTTGAATACGTTTTTTACAAGTTAAAGTACGTTTTTTACAAGTTGAAGTACGTTTTTCCAAGTTAAAGTAAGTGTTTTACCAGTCGAAGTACATTTTTTACAAGTTAAAGTACATTTTTTACCAGTTAAAGTTTCTTTTTAACAACTTAAAGTTACGTTTTGACACATTAAAATTACATTTTGACAAGTTAAAGTACGTGTTTTATAAGTTAAAGTTACGTTTTGACAAGTTAAACTACGTTTTTAGCAAGTTAAACTTACGTTTTGACAAGTTAAAGTACGTTTTTTACAAGTTAAAGTACGTTTTTTACAAGTTGAAGTACGTTTTTACAAGTTAAAGTCCATTTGTTACAAGTTAAACCACATTTTTGACATTTTAAAGTACGTATTTTACAAGTTAATGTATGTTTTTAACAAGTTAAACTTACGTTTTGACAAGTTAAAGTTACGTTTTGACAAGTTAAAGTATGTTTTTTACAAGTTAAATGTACGTTTTTACAAGTTAAAAGTCCATTTGTTACAAGTTAAACCATATTTTTGACAAGTTAAAGTACGTTTTTTACAAGTTAAAGTACGTTTTGAACCAGTCAAAGTTACGTTTTTACAAGTTAAAGTTACATTTTGACACGTTTGAATACGTCTTTTACAAGTTAAAGTACGTTTTTTACAAGTTTAAGTACGATTTTCCAAGTTAAAGTAAGTGTTTTACTAGTTGAAGTACATTTTTTATAAGTTAAAGTACATTTTTTACCAGTTAAAGTTACGTTTTAACAATTTAAAGTTACGTTTTGAAACATTAAAATTACATTTTGACAAGTTAAAGTACGTTTTTTATAAGTTAAAGTAATGTTTTGACAAGTTAAATTACATTTTTAACAAGTTAATCTTCCGTTTTGGCAAATTAAAGTTACGTTTTGACAAGTTAAATTAGGTTTTTTACAAGTTAAAGTATGTTTTTTACAAGTTGAAGTACGTTTTTACAAGTTAAAGTACATTTTTTTATAGTTAAACCACATTTTTGACAAGTTAAAGTATGTTTTTTACAAGTTAAACTCACGTTTTGACAAGTTAAAGTTACGTTTTGACAAGTTAATGTAGGTTTTTTATAGTTAAAGTTACATTTTGACAAGTTAAAGTACGCTTTTTACAAGTTAAAGTATGTTTTTTACAAGTTAAAGTACGTTATTTACAAGTTAAAGTTACGTCTTGACAAGTTAAAGTTACGTTTTGACAAGTTAAAGTAGGTTTTTTACAAGTTAAAGTACGTTTTTAACAAGTTAAATTTACGTTTTGACAAGTTAAAGTTACATTTTAACATGTTAAAATACGTTTTTTTACAAATTAAAGTACGTTTTTGACAAGTTGAAGTACGTTTTTTACAAGTTAAAGTACGAGTTTTACAAGTTGAAGTGCGTTCTTTACAAGTTAAAGTACATTTTTTACAAGTTAAAGTTACGTTTTAACAACTTAAAGTTACGATTTGACACATTAAAATTACATTTTGACAAGTTAAAGTACGTTTTTTACAAGTTAAAGTTTCGTTTTGACAAGTTAAACTACGTTTTTAGCAAGTTAAACTTACGTTTTGACAAATTAAAGTTACGTTTGACAAGTTAAAGTACGTTTTTTACAAGTTAAAGTACGTGTAGAGGTCGGTTTTCACCGGGTCTCTTTCAGTCACAAGGATTAAGTTATTATCGTTTTACGCGTGGGGGTTATCGTTTTATGCTAATTATCCT
The DNA here is from genome assembly GCA_958296335.1 of Urtica urens. Classification (NCBI taxonomy): domain Eukaryota; kingdom Viridiplantae; phylum Streptophyta; class Magnoliopsida; order Rosales; family Urticaceae; genus Urtica; species Urtica urens. Next base: position 26,207 of record CATQIS010000058.1, on the reverse strand, counting down.
TGAGTTTATATGTATGGAGCTCGGTCTTTCTCGTTTATTAGCTTGGAAGCTCTTCGAAGAAATACAGACGATGATGAACAGTAATGGATGAACTTTCTCTCTCCCTCTCTTTTCTCTAGGGTTTTGACTTGGGGATTTCGGATCCCCCTCCTAGTTTTCCCCTTTGATATTTATACCTCTCCCCTTTTCTCAGTTCCTCTCTTCTTTCTATTAGGGTTTCCCCTTTCGGCCATACTTCCTTCTGACCGGTCCCCTGATTTCTTCCTGATCCTTACCCACTAATTTCCGTGTTTGCCGTTCTTTCGACTAACTCTCTGACACCAAGTCTTCTCGAGCACGCTTCCATTTTCCCGCCATTTTCATAGCGACGATCGCTTCTTGGAATGATATCCCTCCTCGCAGGTGGAACGAGGAGGATCGAGAGGATCTTCCTCGCAGGGGAACCTTCTTCATGAGGAGGACCCCTCGTGAAGGACCATCCCCCTCGCTTGGGAGCCAATCCTCCCTCGCGGGCGTGGTTTCCCCTCCTCGCATAGCTGTTGTCAAATGTGGGACCCGTTCGCTTCCAGCTATTTCGTCGTTTAATAGTCAAAACGACGTGCGTTTTGGTTAAGAGGGATTTGACGAAATCCCACCTTAACAATTAGTCCCCCATTTTATCAAGTGTGGACACTTGGTAAAATAATAAAACGGATGCCGATAATGGGCCCTCATTTGCTGGGCCGGGCCTTTCATCGATTGACCAATCGCTGGCGCTTTTGTCATTCTCGCTTCCTTTTAGGCGCGTGGCATTGATTCTCGTGAACCGCCCTGCGGGCAGGGTACTTGAGTGCCTGCCTACGCGTAGGACTTCTCCCACCGCTTCCGTCCGTACATTAGTTCCCCAGGCCGTCTTATCGCTCAGCGTCCCTTCGTATTCCATCCGTTGATTCAACTGTGTCGCTTCGAATCTCTACCGTCAGATCTCTCCTTTTCCCCCCCCCCCTATAAATGGAGGGTCTCAGTGGGGAATGGGGTTTCAAACGTCGCACTTATGCTCTGCTCCGAAAAACCCTTAAATTGGCATCCCGCCTAATCTCTGCTATTTGAATTTTTGTTCCGCCGCTACTCCCCTGCCTTCTTGATGGCCTTGACCCCGGACTCCTCAAATCTCGGCCCCGTCCTCCGACGTGGCCCTGGACACTCCATCATGACCCGGGAGCGGCTCCGCGTCATCCAGGATGAGTGCTATGACAGAGATGTCTGTCAGGTCCGCCTCCCGTACCCTGGTGAACAACCGGAAGACCCTTTGGACGAGGGATGGGTTGCCGTATATGAGGGGTTTTTCCTCGAAGCGGGGCTCCGTTTCCCGATCCCGTACCTTCTCATTTCCTTCCTCCGCGCCTTCGGAATCCCCATCGGCCAGATGCATCTCAGCGCCATCCGTCTCGTCCTGTGTACCATGGGAATCGCTGCCGAAACGGGGGTGTTCCTAACTCTGGAGGATTTGATGCGCCTGTACAGGCCATTTCGGATTTCCAGGGACATAGGGCGCTTCACGCTCATCCCTTATGATCGGGACCTGATCGTCCTCAACGCTCCTGTCGAGGCGTCGGGGTGGCAGAGCCGCTATTTCTTTGTCAGGGTCGACCATAGCTCCTTCGGCTACCACCACGAGTCGCTGCCCACGCAGTGGGTAGAGGTCAACCAGTCCCTCCCGGCCTATTCACCCAGCTCCGGCGATCCTAACGAGGCGGTTTTCCGGGGAGTCCGCCGAATTCTTCTTTCGAGTACGCGTCGCGACTGGCGGAAATTTTTCCGAGAGCCCCGGCGGCTGTCGGAGCTCGGAATATACCGAGAGGAGTACATCAGCGGTCCCTCCATCCCCGAATGCTTTCCGGCTGGGTTTCGCGGACCGGAGCTCGCGATTGGAGGCCCTCCTCCCGACGCGACCCTAGCCCGGGCTAGCTCGGCATCGCGAACCGAAGCGGAAGATCCTGAAGACGAGGGTGGCTCGCCCGAGCGACCTCTCTTGCTGAGGCGAAACCGTCCCCCTCGCTCGCCGAGGGCTCTTCCAGGGGTCTCGCGTCGTGCCGAGATCGCAGCGGGGAAACGCCCAGTCGAGAACGATGCTGGTGGCCGAGCCGCGAAGGGGGCTAGGAATGAGGGTGTATCCGGCACAGCGTCGTGTGCCGAGGGGGTCCGCATTGCTTCGCCGAGAAGGGAGCTCCCTCCTGGTGCTTTTTCAGGATCTCCTCGGCCATGCGCTCCCTCTCCTCCTTCGCTTCCTCTTCAGGTCCTTCTTCTATCCTCCGCTTCCTTTTCTTCTCACTCTTCGCCTCCCGTTTCTTCTCACTCCTCTCCTCCCGTTTCTTCTCACTCCTCGCCTTCTCTTCCTTCTCACTTCTCACTAACTCCCCCCGCTCTTCTGTCCTTTGCTTCCGCTCCTCTCTTCTCTTCACCTCCTCCTTCTCCCTGCCGTCATCCCCCGCCGGGCCTCGTCCGCCTCCCATCGTCACCCCCGGTGAGCCAGGCTGGGATTCGCCCATCGAGATGTGGTGGGAGTACTCCCTGCGCACGTACCGGGACCTATCCAAGGGGACTTCCGGCTCCTCCGCTACTCGTCACTCTGTCGCAGAGGTTGACGGGTACCCCGAGGCGGCGGCCTTTTTCCTTGACGGGGTTGCTCGGGTGAATGATGTCATCCTCCGCGAGGCCAACAGATCTTTGATGGTGGAGGAGTCTATGGGCGCCTCTCATCAAGCATCGGAGCTCCGGGGGCAACTCGAGCTCTCTCGCCACGACGAGCGTCTATCCCGAGGGGAACTCGCGAGGCTCGAGTCGGTCTTGGCCAGGGAGAAACGGGACCGCGTCTCCGCCCAGGTCGATTTGGCGGAGTTCAAGGCTCAATCGGGGCGGAAGATCGAGGAGTTCGAGCGGCGACTCTCCGCTCGCAGGGCTCTTCTGGAGGAGGAACGGAGGCGGCATCAGGAAGCCTTGGAGCTTTCTCGCCATCGGGGTGAGCTCCTCGCACAACACGGCGAGGCCGCGGGCGTCTCTGCCGTCACGAAGGAGGGACTGTCCCCCCAGGTTCGAGGCGCCTTGCGGACACTTGCCGATGAGCTGGAGGCGGCTCGTGCCGAGGCGGAGAGGGAGCATCGAGACCGTCTGCGTCTCTTCGAGGAGGCCAAAGGCAAGCTCGAGAGGGCTACCTTGCGCTTCAAAGCTCTCGGGGGCTCTGTTGAGGCCAACCGCATGGCAGCCTCCTATCAGGCTCGCCAAAGGGCGGTTGACGCGCTTCCCCTCGGAGCGTCGGCCGAACTTCTCCGTGCCCAAGTCCCGGAGTGGAAGCAGGACCACCTCCGGGAGGAGGCCCTCGTTTCAGCGCTCGAGGAGAGGATCGCGGTCGATCCCAATTCTCCTCCTCCATCTCCCGGTGGACCTCCGCTGCCTGCGCCTCCTCGCTCGCCCTCCGTCGCCACTAGGAGTCCTTCGGCTGCTCCCGGGTCGTTGGACGAGCCGGCGGACACCGAGGCCTGATCTCGTTTTTCGTGGCCCGGGCCTTTTGTAGCTTGTGATTGTGTTCTTTTTCTTCCAACTGTAGGGGTTTACTTGATCGTTGTATTTGTAATTTTTACCTCCTACTTATAACTTATTGAGATTAAATGAAAAGCAACTTATCCTTTTTTTAAAGTCTTGTCTCTTACTTCTTCTGCATTTGGTCATGGTTAATTACCTGCTCGCCTTGTATATTGCACCACAATCGTACCTGTTTGACACTTTCCGAGTTTGTTCGCTTCGTTGGCACTTGCCACCGAGGCAGGCAACATTGCGTCGTGGGGATGGCCAGCCCCCCTTTCTTTTATCAAGTGTAAACGCTTGGTGAAAGAAAGAAAAATCGTGCCCAACATTTGCTCGAAGTTGTCTGCCTCGACGGTCCTCGCGCTTGGTGCGAGCAGCCTCGACGCTAATGCGAGGACAGCCACATAGATGCGAGCAGCTTTGGTGGGCTGCATCGATGCTGACGTGGGGACTGCCAGCCCCCCTCTGTTTTATCACGTGGACACTGTTGATAAAAGAAAAGAGAAAAACGGCATCGAACCGCTAATTTATTACGTGTGGGTGCGTCTCCTCGGTTTTCGCAATTTTCTCTCTCTTCATTAAAGCTGGTGCAGGTACTTGAGTGCGAGTGACCTTTGAGAATCCGTCACTTCGAACGGCTCCTGGGCTTCTGTTCCTTTCATCGATCCACGTGTCCCTTTGCAGGACGTGGGGTCGGGACGCGTCACTTCATCTGGCCTCGCCCCTTATAAAGTTGGAAACCCTATTTTGGGATGTGGTTTCGCTTTCGTTCAAACCAGATACCTACGAAAACGCAGATACGTTCTTTCCCCTTTCTCTTTTTCCGTTCAACACCCGCTGCTTCCGAATATGTCTCGCACCCACGGCGTCGGTCCCATCTTCACTACCCGATCCCCTCCCTCGGCGATGACGAAGGAGACTCTGAAAAATTTCCGGGAGGAGTTTGTCCTGGAGCTGAAGGTCGCTCTTCGACTTCCTCGCCATGATGAGCTCGCCGACGCTCCGAGGGACGATTGCGTCACCCTGTACGAGGTTTTCTTTCGGAAGACGGGGCTCTGTCTTCCCATTCCATCGCTCATCGTGGCTTTCTTTTGTGCCTTTCTGGTGCCTATCACCCAGGTGAGTCCGAACTCGATCCATCTTCTTGTCTGTACCATAGTCGTGGCCTTAGAGGCGAATGTCGATCTCACTTTGGAGGATCTCATGCGGCTGTTCAAATTCTCCAAGAACCCCAAGAACATTGGTCGCTATTCCCTCTCCCACCGGGTTGCTGGCCACGTCATCGATGGCACTCCGTCGAACGAGTCTGGATGGGAGGATAAGTTCTTCTTTGTGTCAGTGGACGAGGACAGCTTCGGGTGTTTCCACAAGGTTTTGCCCAGGGAGTGGCTTGTCGACCAGCCTCCTCTCAGGTACGTTCCGAGCACTGGTGACGAAGCTGCTCAACGTTTTGAGGCGACCCATCGGAAACTCCTCGCCGTGCCCAATCGTAATTGGGCTGCCGACTTCTCCGCCGCTAGGGTCAAGAGGTCCGGGATTTTCTCATGGCCCTATCCCTCCGGGATGAGCCTCTGGGATCTTATTCCGTCCTCTGGGTTCGGCGGCCTCTCGTCGTCCGGGGTTTTGTCGCGGGCTGCTCGTGGTGGAGCTCAAGAACCGCGGAAAAGTAAGGCATCCCAGGGAATTTCGACCGTCACAGGGAGCGGTCTGTCACGGAGAGGGAGCGCCTCCCCGGGTGGATCCCCGACAAAGAGGCATCACGACGACGGGCACTCAGCCGGTGCTTCTCTTGGGGCCAGGGGCTCCGGTGGGCGAGCTTCCGAGGGGCCCCGAGATGGCCGTTCTCCCAACAGGGCAAGGGTGTCTTCCTCGGCTGGCGGAGTGCGGGAGTCATCGATCCCTCGAGAAGGTATGTTCCTGAGCCGAGCGTCGTCGTCGATCCCAAAGAGTCCTCCTCCGAAGAGGGCTGTGGCCGTCTCTTCCGCTGTCGTTCCTTCTTGCGAGGCGGGCGACCGTTCCCCGAGGCGGGTTAGGGCGCCTTCGTCGTCTAGTGGAACGCGGGATGTGTCGAATCCTCAGGATGGGGTTCCCTCGGGTCAGGCGCCGGTGCCGACCCCAAGAGGTCCTGTTGCGCAACCGGTTGTGGCCGCTCCGCCCGCTGCCGATCTTCCTAGCGAGGCGGGGGCTGTTGCGTCGGATGTCCGCGAACTTCCACCTCCCCTACCAAAAGCCGAGTGTGGGCTCCCCGTTAAAGGGGGTGCAGGGGGTGGGCGTTCTTCCTCGCGTCGCGAAGAAGGCTGGCTGTCGCGGTGAAGGTTACCATCGATACCGCCACAGTTGTGACCGGGGCGGTTGGGACAGAAACGACAGTCGTCGCCGCAGGTTCCCCGCTGCCTCATGGTCGCCTGGAGGAGCCTGGGGGTGCAGAGGCGGCGCCTTCTAAAGAGGGAGATGTTCCCACCAAAGTCTCGGTCCCCTGGACTCTGCTGTGCTGGAGTTGGAGGGGGTTGTTTTTGGGGCCGATGCGCCGGCGGTCGCCGATCCTCCAGCGTCGCCAGACGTCGTCCGTGCAGGGTCTCCGCCTGTCGTGGAGCAAGCCGTGCAGGGGGCTGAGGATAGAATTCTCGAGCCTGGGAATTCGATCGTCGCGACTCTTGCCTCGACGTCGGGGGGTTCCCCTGCGGATGAACTATCCTCGCCTTCCGAAGGAGGGGCGTACTTGACCCCACTTCGATTTACTGGTGCTCCACCCTGCGTCCCTGCTGCGGATGCTCCCGACAGTGTGTGGGAAACATATTCCGCGTTCATGTGCCAGGGACTGACGCGCTGCGCGCCTGGGACGCGCAGGCCTGGTTTAGCCCTCAGCCAGTACGAGCAGTACCTCCACGGTATGGGGCTCCTGTTTCAGGGCGTCGCGTACCTGAACGATTTGATCCTTCTTGAGCGCGATCAGCGGATGTTGGCCGCGGAGGAGTCTGAGAGCGAAAAGCGGAAGACTCAAGAGGTCAATGAGCAAATCGGCGCGTCTATAGCCTGTGCTCGGGAGAACCGCGAGCGAGTCGAGCAGGTTGAGGCCGAACTGGCGGACGAGGTTGCTCGGAAGGAAGCCTTCCGATCCCAACTCGCTGAACTCAAAGTCAAGACGGATAGAGAGATCGAGGATCTGGGCGCGAGCTTGGCCACATGCGAGGAGACATTGGCTGACGAGAAGAAGAGACATCTGGACACGATGGGCGTGTTGAAAGAGTACGACGGGCATTTTGCCCAGGCGTGTGAGATCCTGGGGGCGACCGGCTTGGAATGGGCATCGCTGCCGGCGACGACCAAGTCCGTTGTGGAGGGGCTTCGTAGCGACCTCGCGGCGGCTCGAGTCTTGTCGGAGGAAGAGCGGAGCGCCCGACTCCGCCTCTACGAAAAAGCATGCGCAAAGCTTGACAAGGCATCGGCCAGACTTCAGGCCTTAGACTCGGCGATCGACTCTCATTGCCTCGCCGCGTCGCATCAGGCCAACATCGTGATGATCAACGCTCTTCCTGTCGGGGCCTCGGCTGAACTGCTCCGATGCCAGCTTCCGGAATGGAAGCAGCTCGGGGAGGAGAAGCAGGCGGAGGCTGACGAGCTCGAGAGGGAGGCTGAGGTTGATCCCGAGTCTCCCCCTCTTTCGCCGTGCAATCCCGCTCCGGCAGAGGGCGCCCAGCCCGCGTCTCCAGAAGCGTAGCCTCCCCCTCCCTTTTTTTTTTGCAACTACTTTCTTTTATGGCCGAAGGACACAAACTCTCGTCTGTAATAATAATTTATTTTTCCTTTGCGGATTTGTTTATACTTTCGCGACTACGCGTGAACCTGTTGGCTGCGTGCCGTTTTCTTCAATTTGAATATAGTAGATTAAATGTTACCTCTTTTTATTCGGCGAGATTCATGGGCTTACATGGGGCTGTACCGCCGAAAGGTCTGGCAGACGCGGTAGGATGCTCTCGTTCCTCACTTTTCCGCTGGGATGACCTTAGCCGTTCCTGCGTAATACATTTTGTTCGCCCCGCTCGCTTGGGAGCGTTTCGGCAGTGCTCGCTAGGAGACTTTCACTGATAATGTATGTTTATGTGATTTTTGGGCACTCTCGCCTCTTTAATGCTCGCTGTGGAGTCTTTTAGTTTGCTCGCTGGGAGGCTTTGTTTGCTCGCTGGGAGGCTTTAATAGCCGATGTATGCCTTTAGTAACTTTTGGGCACTCTCGCCTCTTTTATTGTGGGCACTCTCGCCTCTTTTATGCTCGCTGTGGAGTCTTTTAATTTTCTCGCTGGGAGGCTTTATTTGCTCGCTGGGAGGCTTTAATAGGCGATGTATGCCTTTAGTAACTTTTGGGCACTCTCGGCTCTTTTATTGTGGGCACTCTCGCCTCTTTTATGCTCGCTGTGGAGTCTTTTAATTTGCTCGCTGGGAGGCTTTATTTGCTCGCTGTGAGGCTTTTAATTTGCTTGCTGGGAGGCTTTATTTGCTCACTGGGAGGCTTTATTTGCTCGCTGGGAGGCTTTATTTGCTCACTGGGAGGCTTTATTTGCTCGCTGGGAGGCTTTAATAGGCGATGTATGCCTTTAGTAACTTTTGGGCACTCTCGCCTCTTTTATTGTGGGCACTCTCGCCTCTTTTATGCTCGCTGTGGAGTCTTTTAATTTGCTCGACCGACATGCATATGTATGAGACGCGACTCAACCATAACAATGTTCTCGAATAAAAAGGGGTCGGGTCCCCATAGAAATTTGATTGAAAAGTTAGGATGCTTACAGGGATTATGGTAGAGCTATGGGAAATAAAGACGGTCTCTTCCCCAGTAGAATTTCTTCAGGTGCTTCACGTTCCAGCTCCTCATCACCTTGGCGCCTTCAGTGTTTTCGAGCTCGTAGACCCCTGGTCGGACGATGCCAGTGACCCTGTACGGTCCTTCCCAACTTTGCCCCAGCTTCCCGGCGTTGGCCTCGGCTGTGTTCTGGAAAACTCGACGAAGAAACATCTCTCCGATCCGGAAACTCCTCGGGCGTACCTGCTTGTTGTAGTGGCGGGCGACGGCGTTCTGGTAGTTAGCGACGTGGATGCTTGCCTGCTCGCGGCGCTCGTCGACGTGGTCGAGCTGGTCGAGCAGCCCTTGTCCGTTGGCTTCTTCGTCTCCTGGAGCCAGCAGTCGGCGAAGACTCGGAATTCTCATCTCCGCTGGTATGACCGCTTCTACGCCGTATGACAAGGAGAAGGGAGTTTGGCCGGTAGCCGAGTGGGGAGTTGTCCGATAAGCCCAGAGGACGCCAGGGAGCTCGTCGGCCCAGAGTCCCTTCTTGGCGTCAAGCCTCTTTTTGATGTTGTCGGTTATTGTCCTATTGACCGCTTCGGCGTTTCCGTTGCCCTGGGGGTATCTTGGTGTTGACGTATGTAATTTCACCCCCCAATGCGCACAGAATTTCCTGAACCTCTTCGAGATAAACTGCGAACCGTTGTCGGCGATGATCTCCCTTGGTGTAAAGATGTTCTTCCACACGAACCCTTCCACGTCAGAGTCTTTGATGTTTGCGTACGCTTCCGCATCCGCCCATTTGGTGAAGAAGTCTGTGACCACCAACATGAACCTCCTCTGTCGCGTGCTTACGGGCATTGGGCCGACGATGTCCATAGACCACTTCATGAAAGGATACGGGACAGTCACCGTGGACAGCTCCTCGGCCGGGCAATTAATAGCCGGGGCGTGTCGATGACACTTCTCGCATCTCTTAGCGTGGTCGGCGCAGTCTGCCACCATCGTGCTCTAAAAGAATCCCTGGCGCTTGGCCTTCCTCAGCAGAGATCTTCCCCCGGCATGGTTCCCGCATTCCCCGCTGTGAATCTCCCTCATCACGTAGTCGGCCTCTTTCTTGCCGAGGCACCTGAGGTAGGGTCCGGTGAAACTTCTCAGGGAAAGCTTTTGCCTGATTATAGTGTACCTCGCGCTCTTGGTCTTGATTTTTCTTGCATCCTGGCGTTCATCTGGCACGACCCCTTCCTGGATATACCTCTTGATGGGCGTCCGCCAGTCTTCCTCATCGTCGTCCTCCACCACTCCTCGCTCGTCATCTTCTGGCTCTCCGCTCACGAGCTCGTGGATGCTGGGCTCTCCGGAGGGCTTGTCCAGCTCCCCGCTCACGCCCCGAGGCTTCTTCTTCGCAGGGCCTTCTACTCTACTTATACTTGGCCTCTCGACCGTCTCCACCGTAATGGATCGTAGTTCACCTACCTCCGTCGTCGAACCCAAGCCTGCTAGCGCATCGGCGTGGGTGTTGTCTCCTCGCGTCACCTGTGTCAAGCTGAAGTATTCGAACTTCTCAGAGAGCGACTCCACGAGCGCCGCGTAAGCCCCCATCCTCTCGTCAATTCTCTCATACTCGCCGCTGACTTGCTTGACTACTAGCTGGGAGTCCGAGAACACGCTGACGTTCTTCACGCCGATTGCGAGGGCTGAATTCAAACCCAAGAGGAGAGCTTCATACTCGGCCTCGTTGTTCGTGGCCCGGTAGGCCAGGCGGCACGCCTTCTCGACGACCTCTCCCATGGGTGAAGTAAGTCTGACGCCGGCGCCTGCCCCTTGCGCGGTGGAAGATCCGTCCACGTGCAGCTTCCAAGTCCCTTCCTCATTGCTTAGATCGAGAGGCTCTTTCGGTAGCTCGATCAAGAAGTCCGCGAGGACTTGAGATTTGACACTCGTTCGGAGTCTGTACTCAATGTCGTGTGCTCCGAGTTTGATCGACCACTTCGTGATCCGCCCGGATTGGTTTGGACTGTGGATGATGGTGCGCAATGGCCTGTCGGTCATGACGACGATAGGGTGCCCCTGGAAATTAAATCTAAGCCTCTCCGAAGCGTCGTAGACTGCTAGGGACAGCTTCTCCACCAGCGGGTACCTTTTTTCGGCGTCGAGGAGCTTCCGACTGATGTAGGCCACCGGCTTCTGCTCCCCTTCGTCCTCCCGCACCAATACCTGGCTGATTCCCTGGTCCGAGATGGCGACGTATAGGTACAGCGTCTCTCCCGGATTCGGCTTCTTCATCACTGTGGGTGTCGAGAGGTACGCTTTCAGAGCTTGGAAAGCCTCCTCGCACTTGTCGCTCCACTCGAACTTCTTGTTCTTCTTCAGCAACTCATAGAAGACGAGTGTTCTATCGGCCTTCCTCGAGATGAAACGGCCTAGGGCGGCGATCCTCGCTGTCAGCCTCTGAACTTCTCTTCGATTGGGCGGGGATGGCATGCTCTTGATCCCTCGATCTGCTCGGGATCCACCTCGATCCCTCGCCGGGTGACCATGTGACCCAAGAACTTCCCGGAGGAAATGCCGAAAGTACACTTGGAAGGATTTAGCCTCATTTGGTGGCGGTTTAGGACTTTGAAGCATTCCGCCAGATGTTCGATGTGGCTCTCCGCCTTCATTGTCTTGACGACCATGTCGTCGATGTACACCTCCATGCTTTTCCCAATCTGTTCGTGGAACATCTTGGTTACCAGCCTCTGGTAGGTCGCGCCGGCGTTCTTCAGTCCGAACGGCATCATCTTGTAGCAGTACGTTCCCCGCTCGCTGATGAAAGCGGACTTCTCTTCGTCATCCAGATGCATTCGTATCTGGTGATATCCCGAGTACGCGTCCATGAAACTGAGGAGCTCGTATCCCTGAGTGGCCTCGACGAGACGATCGATATGCGGCATTGGGAAACTGTCCTTCGGGCAAGCTTTGTTGAGGTCGGTGAAGTCTACGCAGACTCGCCACTTTCCATTTTTCTTCTTGACGACGACCGTGTTAGCCAACCATTCGGGGTACTTCACCTCCCTAATGGTGCCCATGGAGAGCAGTTTATCGACCTCCTCGTTAATCAACCTGTTCCTGTCCGGGGCCATCTTCTTTCTTTTCTGGATGACGGGACGGTGGTTCGGGTCGGTGTTGAGACGGTGGGCGATCACGGACGGGTCCACCCCCGGCATGTCCTCGTGGGTCCAAGCGAAGCTCCTCCGATTCTCCTTTAAAAAGGCTACCAGTCTGGCTTTGATCTCGGGGTCGAGCTCCGCCCCTATGCTGGTCGTCCTTGTCAGGTCGGACTCGTCGATGCAGACTTGCTCGACTGCCTCGACTTGTGGCCCTGGCCGCTCTCTATCTGCCCATCGCTCCTCAAGTCCCTCCGTCGCTGACGATTCGAGGGGTAGTAACCTCGGACTCTTCCCTCCGCTCTCTTGCGAGCCGCTCCCCGGCACCTCGCCTCCCTTATTTGGCTGGGGAGGGGCTAGCTGCTACAAATCGGCAGCTTCCTCCTCGCTTACCTCCGCCGGCGTCTTCTCCCCCTGAACTTGACGGTGGTGAAGCATGTAGCAAACGCGGTAGGCGTCCCTGTCGCCCCGTATTTCTTCTATCGTCCCGGCCTCCCCGGGGAACTTGATGCACTGGTGGTAAGTGGAGGGCACGGCCCTCATCGACTGGATCTAGGGTCTTCCCATGATCACATTGAAGTGCGAAGGCACGTCAAGGACCATGAACTCAACCATCCTTTGCACCCCTTTCGCGTGGACCGGGAGATGGACCGTACCCAGGGAGATCGCTACGTCCCCGTTGAATCCCGAGACCTTCCGTCGTCGCCCTCCGATCTCTAGGCCTTCAATCTGTTGGAATTTAGTTAACAATTAACCTAATTTAATTACGAAACACATCAATATGTGGCGGAATTTCATAATTCAATTTAACATATTATAAACGTTTTAAAACATGTTCGATAACCATATCATTAAATCTAACCTAACATGTCAATAAATTTACAATCACATCAATAAATTTATCTAAGCATGCAAACGAATAATCCAAATACATATAATTATTCTAAAACATCATATTATTCAGATCCAATTCGTTCGAGGGACACTTACATAAGATTTGGATCTGCGAGAGCAAGTCTCGGTGTACGTCAAGGTGGTCGGCCGATCCTCTAAGCCACGCGCGTCCAAGAAATCCTCAAAACCGTCGTGCCTTCGATCCTCCAAAATTAGCCGGCCCTGGGGAGAGAAAAATCACTCAAACAACCACAAGTTGAGTCAATGATAATACTCTAGGGATTTTTAGGAGACAAAGAGGGTGGGCTCTTTCGTGGGAACAAGGGAAGAAGGGGAAACTCAAATAAAAGGAAGGGCTGCCGGGAAACAGTTTTCCTCTCTCTCTTTCTCTCTTAATTTCGGCCAAAACCTCTCAAGCACAAGGGGGGAGAGGTTTGGCTGAGTGTTGGTCGAAATTAGGCTAGGGTTACCAAAGAGAAAGCCTCCTTTTATATCAGAGAGAATGGGCTTAAGTTAGGTCAAAATCCAGTTAAGACCCATTAGTCAAACTTAAGCCCAAAACTCCTTTTAATGAGTTTAAACAATTTTTCCAGCCCATAAAACACCTATTATGGCCGACCATATTGTCCTAATTACCTCCCAAATTTATTTGATTTATTTCTAAAATAATATTTAATTAATTTAGAACATCTCATTTATTTAATGACAAGTCATTAATTATTTTCATACTAATCAATGTAGTACGAAACGAGAAAATATTTATTTTCATCTTTTATTTATTTGAATCATCAAATTATATTATTATCAATATAATAACATAATATGATTCGTGAAATAAATGTAATAATAAATAACCAGTTATTTATTTAATTACTCAGAAAATAATTTTCTTAGCGTAAATCACAATTTACGTTGAATGAGAAAATCAATCATTTCTTGTTCACCAAAATCTCGTCCGAGAATCTATCATTGAGACCTTATGGACCCACATGAACGAAGCTTTAGAATAAAGCTCGGACACAAAAGTTCACAAACTTTTTCCGGCTTTTAATTCTTAATATTAGTCGATTCCACTAAAGGACCAATATTGAACATCTCTAAGTTCATATGCGTTTATATTTCCGTTTGATGTGACAAAACTATTCTTCACACGGTCCACGGTGTATTTTATGATATTACCCTTTGTGTGTATCATTAACTCAGAGGAATGTAAAATTACCGTTTTACCCCTGAGTTATTATTTCACCAAGTCCTCTGTTATTTGTGAACGAGAAAAACATAAAATGAAATGTCTCAACATGTCACATGTTTTATTTCAAAGAATTCTTTATTCGATGAATACCAGGCCTGGTTTATTCGCTCACACTCTCATAACAGAGCATGGTGTGATACTAATGCCTTAGCATTGTTTCAACACAAATTCCATATCTGTGAATCACATGTTTCAACGAAACAGTATTATGACACCAACCGTCGGGTCAATGAAACTTCATTTAGCCATTGCCCATTGACAAATCAAATGTCATAAAGTGTTACAAGAATACATGTACTCACTTCAGGATTTAGGTAATTACTAAAATACCCCTCGTATGTGAGTTTGATGTTTCGAGTGATTAAACGGTTTTATCTCGAACTTCAAAACTTCACTGGTCTTGTTCAATATCTTCATTAAGATATCAAGAATGAATTACAGAGTCACAACTCTCCATATCACAAGATAAGATATCGTTTAATTCATTCTAACAATCATTACTAGGAATCGATTGCCCAATCGATCTTTAGATTGCGAACTATTATTTAAACTAGTCATAAGAAGGTATCTTGTCAAATCTGTACTTAGCACTTCTTTCGTTGATAACAGTTTCAGAGCGTAGACATAAATGCGTAAACACAATCTTAAATTAGAATGGATATTCAATCTTTATTTAATTTCAAAGCAAAACAAATACAAAAGTATTTAATATCAAAAATCTCCTTTGTGGGCATAAATGCCAACACAATCTTCATCTTCTGGAGGCAATCATAGAAGATGACGTCGACGGTGCTCCCGTTGTCGACGAGGACCCGGCAGACGTCGGCGTTGCCAATCTCGAGTACGAGAACCAGGGCATCGCCGTGCATCTCCGCGCATTCCCCCGTTTCGATGAATTCGATTTTGGCCTGGGGCCCGATCGCCATTGGATCCCCAGGGTTGTGCTCCTTCCCCCGACGTTGGAAAGCTTTGATGCTGTTCACGGAGTCGCCGCATAGTCGCGACCCTCCCATGATTACTTCGATCCTGGCCCTTGTCGCCGGCCTATCTTCCGCAGCCCGGTCCGCTGCCTGCCTCCCCGCGGTCGGGTCCCTCCTTGCCTCTTCGGGAGCCCCTTCGGCGCCTCGCGCCTGGGCACCTTGCGGCCTTCGCCACGTTCGGTTGTCGTTTCTCCACGGCTCGCGGTGGCTCGGGGCCAGATCCCACAACTCTCCCCGTGCATACCGCCTCTGGAGCTCGCGATTCAGCATGGCGCACTCCTCGGTGGCGTGACCGCTCATGTTGTGAAAATTGCAAAACTTGCTCGCGTCTTTGGGCCAAGGCTTCCTTTCGAAACTTCCTCGTCCTCCCAAGGGTCCTCTTCCCCCTTCGGTGTGGCCTCCTCGACCGCCAGAAAACCCTCCTCGGGTTGAGACGAAGCCCCCTCGCTGGCCTCCCCTCTGCTCGCTCGAGAAGTCCCCTCGCGGCAGCTCTCTTTCAGTGGGCTCTCTCCTTTCTTCCATTTGATAGACCCATTTCCTTGGAGCCTCGCGGCCTCCATCGCTCTCCTGGAGCTCCCCAGCTATCTCGCCGTGCTATCGCGGTTCGAGCCTCAGCCTCGTCTCGGTGCTCCCTCCTCTCTGGGTGCTTTCCTCTTTCACCTCCCTCGTGGATCTTCTTCAACGCCGCCTCTTGCTCTTCTATCTCCATAAAGATCGAAGCCCGATGGAGTGCATCCTTGATCGTCGAGGGGCGCATCTTTGCCAGCTCAGGCCGAAAAGGGGAGGTGTAGAACAAACCGTTCTTCAGAGCCTGGATCGCGATTAGCCCATCCAGGTTCGATATCCGGACCATGACTGCTTTGAATCGCTCGATGTAGTGGCGGAGCGTCTCTCCCCTTTCCTGGGCGAGGTTCCACAGCGTCGTGATCGTTGCGTCACTCTGCACGTACATTGAGTAGTGGCGCAAGAACGCCGCGACGAGATCGTCGGAGTCGTCCATGGACTCCGAAGGTAACTTGGCGAACCAGTCGCTGGCTGGTCCTTGCAGGCTCTCCACGAACAGGCGGCAGAGGATGGCTTCCAGCTTCTCCATCTCTCCAGTGATGCGCTCCGTCACGATGCGGAACGACTTCACGTGAGTGTTCGGGTCCGAGGTCCCTTTGTAGGGGGTGATTTTGACCTTTGGGAGCTCTCCCAGCTCCACTCCTCGGATCTTCGACGAGAAAGGAGTGGCTGTCGCCTCTCTGACCATTCGGTCAATCTCCGGCGCCGAACTCGTCGCCTGGTGCACCCTAGATGCAACCTGTCCCATCCTGGGCTCCATTCCTGAAGATAACTCTTTCACCATTTTCTTTACCTCTTCTATCATGAGGGGGTTCAGGGCGGGGCGAGCGTTCGCAGCTGCTGCTGGGTCCTCTTCCTCCGCTGTAGACGGTGTGAGCACGGTGGTCTGGAAGATATTTCTGTGGACTGGGGCTCCAGGTGCCGTCCATCCTCCTATGCCTCCGTTAGTCATGAATTGGTCCAGGCGGGCCGCGAGCTCCCTGTTCAGCTCGGCTTGCTCTTCGGCCCTCCTGTTGGCCTCTTGCGCCGTCGCAAGAGCTTCGGCCAGCTGCTGCCGTAGCACTCCTTCCTCCGCCATCTCCTCTTGGCTTCCCCCTGCGCTGCTGTTGTTGTTTGCCATGTCCTTCGTCTTCGTGAGCTTCCTGGCTGTGAGATAGAAAAAGACAGGGCCCCACGGTGGGCGCCAAACTGTAGAGGTCGGTTTTCACCGGGTCTCTTTCAGTCACAAGGATTAAGTTATTATCGTTTTACGCGTGGGGGTTATCGTTTTATGCTAATTATCCTTGAGTTTATATGTATGGAGCTCGGTCTTTCTCGTTTATTAGCTTGGAAGCTCTTCGAAGAAATACAGACGATGATGAACAGTAATGGATGAACTTTCTCTCTCCCTCTCTTTTCTCTAGGGTTTCGACTTGGGGATTTCGAATCCCCCTCCTGGTTTTTCCCCTTTGATATTTATACCTCTCCCCTTTTCTCAGTTCCTCTCTTCTTTCTATTAGGGTTTCCCCTTTCGGCCATACTTCCTTCTGACCGGTCCCCTGATTTCTTCCTGATCCTTACCCACTAATTTCCGTGATTGCCGTTCTTTCGACTGACTCTCTGACACCAAGTCTTCTCGAGCACGCTTCCATTTTCCCGCCATTTTCATAGCGACGATCCCTTCTTGGAATGATATCCCTCTTCGCAGGTGGAACGAGGAGGATCGAGAGGATCTTCCTCGCAGGGGAACCTTCTTCGCGAGGAGGACCCCTCGTGAAGGACCATCCCCCTCGCTTGGGAGCCAATCCTCCCTCGCGGGCGTGGTTTCCCCTCCTCGCATAGCTGTTGTCAGATGTGGGACCCGTTCGGTTCCAGCTATTTCGTCGTTTAATAGTCAAAACGACGTGCATTTTGGTTAAGAGGGATTTGACGAAATCCCACCTTAACAGTACATTTTTTACAAGTTGAAGTACGTTTTTACTAGTTAAAATCCATTTGTTACAAGTTAAAAAAACATTTTTTACATGTTAAAGTACGTTATTTACAAGTTAATGTATGTTTTTAACAAGTTAAGTTACGTTTTGATAAGTTAAAGTATGTTTTTTACAAGTTAAATGTACGTTTTGACAAGTTAAAGTACGTTTTTTTACAAGTTAAAGTAAGTTTTTTACAAGTTAAAGTACGTTATTAACAAGTTAAAGTTACGTCTTGACAAGTTAAAGTTACGTTTTGACAAATTAAAGTAGGTTTTTTACAAGTTAAAGTACGTTTTTAACAAGTTAAATTTACGTTTTGACAAGTTAAAGTTACATTTTAAAATGTTAAAATACGTTTTTTTACAAATTAAAGTACGTTTTTGACAAGTTGAAGTACGTTTTTTAAAAGTTAAAGTACAAGTTTTACAAGTTGACGTGCGTTCTTTACAAGTTAAAGTACATATTTTACAAATTAAAGTTACGTTTTAACAACTTAAAGTTACGTTTTGACACATTAAAATTACATTTTGACAAGTTAAAGTACGTTTTTTACAAGTTAAAATTACCTTTTGACAAGTTAAACTACGTTTTTAGCAAGTTAAACTTACGTTTTGACAAATTAAAGTTACGTTTTGACAAGTTAAAGTACGTTTTTTACAAGTTAAAGTACGTTTTTTACAAGTTGAAGTACGTTTTTACAAGTTAAAGTCCATTTGTTACAAGTTAAACAACATTTTTGACATGTTAAAGTACGTTTTTTACAAGTTAATGTATGTTTTTAACAAGTTAAACTTACGTTTTGACAAGTTAAAGTTACGTTTTGATAAGTTAAAGTATGTTTCTTACAAGTTAAATGTACGTTTTGACAAGTTAAAGTACGTTTTTCACAAGTTAAAGTACGTTTTTTACGAGTTAAAGTACGTTATTAACAAGTTAAAGTTACGTCTTGACAAGTTAAAGTTACGTTTTGACAAGTTAAAGTAGATTTTTAAAACTTAAAGTTACGTTTTGACACATTAAAATTACATTTTGACAAGTTAAAGCACGTTTTTTATAAGTTAAAGTTACGTTTTGACAAGTTAAATTACGTTTTTAACAAGTTAATCTTATGTTTTGACAAATTAAAGTTACGTTTTGACAAGTTAAAGTAGGTTTTTTACAAGTTAAAGTACGTTTTTTAACTATAGTTAAACCACATTTTTGACAAGTTGAAGTATGTGGTTTAACTATATGGTTTAACTATAAACAAATGTACTTTAACTTGTAAAAACGTACTTCAACTTGTAAAAAACGTACTTTAACTTGTAAAAAACCTACTTTAACTTGTCAAAACGTAAATTTAATTTGTCAAATCGTAAGATTAAGTTGATAAAAACGTAATTTAACTTGTCAAAACGTAACTTTAACTTATAAAAAACGTACTTTAACTTGTCAAAATGTAATTTTAATGTGTCAAAACGTAACTTTAAGTTGTTAAAACGTAACTTTAACTAGTAAAAAATGAACTTGAACTTGTAAAAAATGTACTTCAACTTGTAAAACACTTACTTTAACATGGAAAAAACGTACTTCAACTTATAAAAAACGTACTTTACCTTGTAAAAAACGTATTTAAACGTGTCAAAATGTAACTTTAACATGTCAAAACGTAACTTTAACTTGTAAAAAACGTACTTTAACTTGTAAAAAACGTACTTTAACTTGTCAAAACGTAACTTTAACCTGTCAAAACGTAAGTTTAACTTGTTAAAAATATACATTAACTTGTAAAAAACGTACTTTAACTTGTCAAAAATGTTTTTTAACTTGTAACAAATGAACTATAACTTGTAAACACGTACTTCAACTTGTAAAAAACGTACTTTAACTTGTAAAAAACCTACCTTAACTTGTCAAGACGTAACTTTAATTTGTCAAACGTAAGTTTAACTTGTTAAAAACGTAATTTAAGTTGTCAAAACGTAACTTTAACTTATAAAAAACGTACTTTAACTTGTCAAAATGTAATTTTAATGTGTAAAAACGTACCTTTAAGTTGTTAAAACGTAACTTTAACTTGTAAAAAATGTACTTTAACTTGTAAAGAACGCACTTCAACTTGTAAAGCACGTACTTTAACTTGTAAAAAACGTACTTCAAGTTGTCAAAAACGTACTTTCATTTTTAAAAAAACGTAATTTAACGTGTTAAAATGTAACATTAACTTGTCAAAACGTAAATTTAAGTTGTTAAAAACGTACTTTAACTTTTAAAAAACCTACTTTAACTTGTCAAAACGTAACTTTAAATTGTTAAAACGTAACTTTAACTTGTTAAAAACGTACTTTAACTTGTAAAAAACGTACTCTAACTTGTAAAAAACGTACTTTAACTTGTCAAAACGTAACTTAAACTTGTAAAAAACCTACATTAACTTGTCAAAACGTAACTTTAACTTGTCAAAACGTGAGTTTAACTTGTTAAAAACATACATTAACTTGTACAAAACAAACTTTAACTTATCAAAAATGTGGTTTAACTATAAACAAATGTACTTTAACTTGTAAAAACGTACTTGAACTTGTAAAAAACGTACTTTAACTTGTAAAAAACCTACCTTAACTTGTCAAAACGTAACTTTAATTTGTCAAACGTAAGTTTAACTTGTTAAAAACGTAATTTAAGTTGTCAAAACGTAACTTTAACTTATAAAAAATGTACTTTAACTTGTCAAAATGTAATTTTAATGTGTCAAAACGTAACTTTAAGTTGTTAAAACGTAACTTTAACTTGTAAAAAATGTACTTTAACTTGTAAAGAACGCACTTCAACTTGTAAAACACGTACTTTAACTTGTAAAAAACGTACTTCAACTTGTCAAAAACGTACTTTCATTTTTAAAAAACCGTATTTTAACGTGTTAAAATGTAACATTAACTTGTCAAAACGTAAATTTAACTTGTTAAAAACATACTTTAACTTTTAAAAAACCTACTTTAATTTGTGAAAACGTAACTTTAATTTGTCAAAACGTTACTTTGACTTGTTAAAAACGTACTTTAACTTGTAAAAAACGTACTCTAACTTGTAAAAAACGTACTTTAACTTGTCAAAACGTAACTTTAACTTGTAAAAAACCTACATTAACTTGTCAAAACGTAACTTTAACTTGTCAAAACGTGAGTTTAACTTGTTAAAAACATACATTAACTTGTACAAAACAAAATTTAACTTGTCAAAAATGTGGTTTAACTATAAACAAATGTACTTTAACTTGTAAAAACGTACTTGAACTTGTAAAAAATGTACTTTAACTTGTAAAAAACCTACTTCAACTTGTCAAAACGTAACTTTAATTTGTCAAAACGTAAGTTTAACTTTTAAAAAACCTACTTTAATTTATCAAACCGTAACTTTAATTTGTCAAAACGTAAGATTAACTTGTTAAAAACGTAATTTAACTTGTCAAAACGTAACTTTAACTTATAAAAAACGCACTTTAACTTGTCAAAATGTATTTATAATGTGTCAAAACGTAACTTTAAGTTGTTAAAACGTAACTTTTACTTGTAAAAAATGTACTTCAACTTGTAAAACACTTACTTTAACTTAGGAAAAACGTACTTCAACTTGTAAAAAACGAATTTTAAATTGTAAAAAACGTATTTAAACGTGTCAAAATGTAACTTTAACTGGTAAAAATGAACTTTAACTTGTAAAAAACGTACTTCGACTTGTAAAACACTTACTTTAACTTGTTAAAAACGCACTTCAACTTGTAAAAAACGTACTTTAACTTTTAAAAAATGTATTTTAACGTGTCAAAAAGTAACTTTAACCTGCCAAAACGTAAGTTTAACTTGTTTAAAACATACATTAACTTGTAAAAAACGTACTTTAACTAGTCAAAAATGTGGTTTAACTTGTAACAAATGAACTTTAACTTGTAAAAACGTACTTCAACTTGTAAAAAACATACTTTAACTTGTAAAAAACCTACTTCAACTTGTCAAAACGTAACTTTAATTTGTCAAAACGTAAGTTTAACTTGTTAAAAACGTAGTTTAACTCGTCAAAACATTAACTTTAACTTGTAAAAACGTACTTTAACTTGTCAAAATGTAATGTTAATGTGTCAAAACGTAACTTAAAACGTAACTTTAACTTGTAAAAAATGCACTTTAACTTGTAAAGAACGCACTTCAACTTGTAAAACACGTACTTTAACTTGTAAAAAACATACTTCAAATTGTAAAAAAAGTACTTTAATTTGTAAAAAACGTATTTTAACGTGTTAAAATGTAATTTTAACTTGTCAAAACGTAAATTTAATTTGTTAAAAACGTACTTTAACTTGTAAAAAACCTACTTTAACTTGTGAAAACGTAACTTTAACTTGTAAAAAACGTAATTTAACTTGTAAAAATTGTACTTTAACTTGTAAAAAACGTACTTTAACTTGTCAAAACGTAACTTTAACTTGTAAAAAACCTACATTAACTTGTCAAACCGCAACTTTAACTTGTCAAAACGTGAGTTTAGCTTGTTAAAAAACATACATTAACGTGTAAAAAACGTACTTTAACTTGTCAAAAATGTGGTTTAACTTGTAACAAATGTACTTTAACTTGTAAAAACGTACTTCAACTTGTAAAAAACGTACTTTAACTTGTAAAAAACGTAATTTAACTTGTCAAAACATAACTTTAATTTATAAAAAACGTACTTTAACTTGTCAAAATGTAATTTTAATGTGTCAAAGCGTAACTTTAAGTTGTTAAAACGTAACTTTAACTTGTAAAAAACGTACTTCGATTTGTAAAACACTTACTTTAACTTCTTAAAAACGTACTTCGACTTGTAAAAAACGTGGTTTAACTTGTAACAAATATACTTTAACTTGTAAAAACGTACTTCAACTTGTAAAAAACGTACTTTAACTTGTAAAAAACCTACTTTAACTTGTCAAAACATAACTTGAATTTCTTAAAACGTAAGTTTAACTTGTTAAAAACGTAATTTAACTTGTCAAAACATAACTTTAACTTATAAAAAACGTACTTTAACTTGTCAAAATGTAACTTTAACTTGTCAAAACGTAAGTTTAACTTGTTAAAAACATACATTAACTTGTAAAAAACGTACTTCAACTTGTAAAAAAAACGGACTTTAATTTGTAAAAAACGTATTTTAACGTGTTAAAAAGTAACTTTAACTTGTCAAAACGTAAATTTAACGTGTAAAAAACGTAATTTAACTTGTTAAAATCGTACTTTAACTTGTAAAAAACGTCATTTAACATGTAAAAAACGTACTTTAACTTGTCAAAACGTAACTTTAACTTGTAAAAAACCTACATTAACTTGTCAAAACGTAACTTTAACTTGTCAAAACGTGAGTTTAGCTTGTTAAAAACATACATTAACGTGTAAAAAACGTACTTTAACTTGTCAAAAATGTGGTTTAACTTGTAACAAATGAACTTTAACTTATAAAAACGTAACATGAATTTCTCAAAACGTAAGTTTAACTTGTTCAAAACGAAATTTAACTTGTCAAAACATAACTTTAACTTATAAAAAACGTACTTTAACTTTCAAAATGTAATTTTAATGTGTCAAAGCGTAACTTTAAGTTGTTAAAACGTAACTTTAACTAGTAAAAAATGTACTTTAACTTGTAAAAAACGTACTTCGACTTGTAAAACACTTACTTTAACTTGTTAAAAACGTACTTCAACTTGTAAAAAACGTGGTTTAACTTGTAACAAATGTACTTTAACTTGTCAAAACGTACTTTAACTTGTAAAAAACGTACTTTAAATTGTAAAAACCCTACTTTAACTTGTCAAAACTTAACTTGAATTTCTCAAAACGTAAGTTTAACTTGTTAAAACGTGATTTAACTTGTCAAAACATAACTTTAACTTATAAAAAACGTACTTTAACTTGTCAAAATGTAATTTTTATACGTCAAAGCGTAACTTTAAGTTGTTAAAACGTAACTTTAACTTGTAAAAAATGTACTTTAACTTGTAAAAAACGTGGTTTTAACTTGTAACAAATGTACTTTAACTTGTAAAAACGTACTTCAACTTGTAAAAAACGTACTTTAACTTGTAAAAAACCTACTTTAACTTGTCAAAACATAACTTGAATTTCTCAAAACGTAAGTTTAACTTGTTAAAAACGTACTTTAACTTGTCAAAACATAACTTTAACTTATAAAAAACATACTTTAACTTGTCAAAATGTAATTTTAATACGTCAAACGTAACTTTAAGTTGTTAAAACGTAACTTTAACTTGTAAAAAATGTACTTTAACTTGTAAAAAACGTACTTTAACTTGTAAAAAACGTATTTTAACGTGTAAAAATGTTACTTTATCTTGTCAAAACGTAACTTTAACTTGTTTAAAACGTACTTTAACTTGTAAAAAACGTACTTTAACTTGTACAAAACATACTTTAACTTGTAAAAAAACATACTTTAATTGTCAAAACGTAACTTTAACTTGTAAAAAACATACTTTAACTTGTCAAAATGTAACTTTAACTTGTCAAAACGTAAGTTGAACTTGTTAAAAACATACATTAACTTGTAAAAAACGTACTTTAACTTGTCAAAAATGTGGTTTAACTTGTAACTAATGGACTTTAACTTGTAAAAACGTACTTCAACTTTTAAAAAACGTACTTTAACTTGTAAAAAACCTACTTTAACTTGTCAAAACGTAACTTTAATTTGTCAAAACGTAAGTTTAACTTGCTAAAAACATAGTTTAACTTGTCAAAACGTAACTTTAACTTGTAAAAAACGTACTCTAACTTGTCAAAATGTAATTTTAATGTGTCAAAACGTAACTTTAAGTTGTTAAAACGTAACTTTAACTTGTAAAAAATGTACTTTAACTTGTAAAGAACGCACTTCAACTTGTAAAACACGTACTTTAACTTGTAAAAAACGTACTTCAACTTGTAAAAAACGGACTTTAATTTGTAAAACACTTATTTTAACGTGTTAAAAAGTAACTTTAACTTGTCAAAACGTAAATTTAACTTGTTAAAAATGTAATTTAACTCGTAAAAATCGTACTTTAACTTGTAAAAAACGTACTTTAACATGTAAAAAACGTACTTTAACTTGTCAAAACGTAACTTTAACTTGTAAAAAACCTACATTAACTTGTCAAAATGTAACTTTAAGTTGTCAAAACGTGAGTTTAGCTTGTTAAAAACATACATTAACGTGTAAAAAACGTACTTTAACTTGTCAAAAATGTGGTTTAACTTGTAACAAATGAACTTTAACTTGTAAAAACGTAACATAAATTTCTCAAAACGTAACTTTAACTTGTTCAAAACGTAATTTAACTTGTCAAAACATAACTTTCACTTATAAAAACGTACTTTAACTTTTCAAAATGTAATTTTAATGTGTCAAAGCGTAACTTTAAGTTGTTAAAACGTAACTTTAAGTTGTTAAAACGTAACTTTAACTTATAGAAAATGTACTTTAACTTGTAAAAAACGGACTTCGACTTGTAAAACACTTACTTTAACTTGTTAAAAACATACTTCAACTTGTAAAAAACGTGGTTTCACTTGTAACAAATGTACTTTAACTTGTAAAAACGTACTTCAACTTGTAAAAAACGTACTTTAACTTGTAAAAAACCTACTTTAACTTGTCAAAACGTAACTTGAATTTCTCAAAACGTAAGTTTAACTTTTTAAAAACGTAATTTAACTTGTCAAAACATAACTTTAACTTATAAAAAACGTACTTTAACTTGTCAAAATGTAATTTTAATGTGTCAAAGCGTAACTTTAAGTTATTAAAACGTAACTTTAACTTGTAAAAAATGTACTTTAACTTGTAAAAAACGTACTTCGACTTGTAAAACACTTACTTTAACTTGTTAAAAACATACTTCAACTTGTAAAAACCGTGGTTTAACATATAACAAATGTACTTTAACTTGTAAAAACGTACTTCAACTTGTAAAAAACGTACTTTAACTTGTAAAAAACCTACTTTAACTTGTCAAAACGTAACTTGAATTTCTCAAAACGTAAGTTTAACTTGTTAAAAACGTAATTTAACTTGTCAAAACATAACTTTAACTTATAAAAAACGTACTTTAACTTTTCAAAATGTAATTTTAATGTGTCAAAGCGTAACTTTAAGTTGTTAAAATGTAACTTCAACTGGTAAAAAATGTACTTTAACTTGTAAAAAACGTACTTCGACTTGTTAAACACTTACTTTAACTTGTTAATAACGTACTTCAACTTGTAAAAAACGTGGTTTAACTTGTAACAAATGTACTTTAACTTGTAAAAACGTTCTTCAACTTTTAAAAAACGTACTTTAACTTGTAAAAAACCTACTTTAACTTATCAAAACGTAACTTGAATTTCTCAAAACGTAAGTTTAACTTGTTAAAAACGTAATTTAACTTGTCAAAACATAACTTTAACTTATAAAAAACGTACTTTAACTTGTCAAAATGTAATTTTAATGTGTCAAAGCATAACTTTAAGTTGTTAAAACGTAACTTTAACTGGTAAAAAATGTACTTTAACTTGTAAAAAACGTATATCGACTTGTAAAAAACCTACTTTAACTTGTCAAAACGTAACTTTAACCTTTTAAAAACGTACTTTAACTTGTAAAAAACGTACTTTAACTTGTAAAAAACGTACTTCGACTTGTAAAACACTTACTTTAACTTGTTAAAAGCGTACTTCAACTAGTAAAAAACGTGGTTTAACTTGTAACAAATGTACTTTAACTTGTAAAAACGTACTTCAACTTGTAAAAAACGTACTTTAACTTGTAAAAAACCTACTTTAACTTGTCAAAACGGAACTTGAATTTCTCAAAACGTAAGTTTAACTTGTTAAAAACGTAATTTAACTTGTCAAAACATAACTTTAACTTATAAAAAACGTACTTTAACTTGTCCAAATGTAATTTTAATGTGTTAAAGCGTAACTTTAAAATGTTAAAACGTAACTTTAACTGGTAAAAAAATTACTTTAAGTTGTAAAAAACGTACTCTGACTTGTAAAACACTTACTTTAACTTGTTA
>CATQIS010000057.1:0-35394 GCA_958296335.1 Urtica urens | reverse complement strand
CTAGTGTTCGGCCTTGATTTGTTGACAAGTCAGACATCTTCAGACAAATTCAGCGACATCCTTCTTCATTCCTGGCCACCAATAGATTTTCTTCAGGTCTTGATACATCTTTGTAACACCTGGGTGCACGGAATATGGCGTTCCGTGAGCTTCTTCCATCAATTTTCTCTTAATCTCCGCACCTGAAGGCACACAAATTCGACCATTGCATCTTAATACGTCACTTTCGTCTAGTTTGAAGTCACCTTCTTTATCATTCTTGGCGTCAAACATTTTCCCAAGTAGGTACTCATCTGCATATTGACCATCTTTGATCTGATCAAACAATATCGGACGCACACTGAGTGCCGATAACCTGCTGGTGATCAGCTGAAGTTCTAGATTTTGAACATCGGTCACTAATTGCGGAGAGGCTTTTACAAGACTTGCTAGAGATGCCACAGACTTTCGGCTAAGGGCATCAGCTACCTTATTGGCCTTACCCGGATGATAGTGCAATTCAAAATCGTAGTCATTCAAAAGTTCCATCCATCTCCCTTGACGCATATTCAATTCCTTTTGCGTGAAGAGATACTTCAGCATCTTGTGATCAGTATAGATGTCACAGTGGACACCATACAAGTAGTGCCTCCATATTTTCAGTGCAAACACTACTGCAGCAAGTTCCAGGTCATGAGTCGGATAACGAGTTTCGTAATCCTTCAATTGACGTGAGGCATACGCGATGACTTTCCCATGTTGCATCAGAACTGCACCCAAACCTTGCTTAGACGCGTCGCAATAAATAGCGAAGCCGTCAGTTCCTTGTGGAATGGTAAGCACAGGAGCAGTTGTCAAGCGCGTTTTTAGTTCTTGGAAACTTTTCTCGCAAGTTCCTGCCCAGACAAACTTCTGTCCTTTACGAGTTAATTGGGTTAAAGGCATGGCTAGACCAGAGAATCCTTCAACAAACTTCCGATAATAGCCTGCCCGACCTAAGAAACTTTTCACCTCAGTGACGGTCTTAGGCTGGCTCCATTGCTTCACTGCCTCAGTTTTTGCTGGGTCTACCCTGATGCCAGCACTGGTAATAACATGACCAAGAAATGTAACTTCTTCTAGCCAAAACTCGCACTTTGAGAACTTGGCGTATAATTGTTTTTCCCTTAGTTTCTCCAATGCCAACCCAAGATGTCGTTCATGATCTTCTTTTGTCTTTGAGTAGATCAGGATGTCGTCAATGAACACAATGATGAACTTATCCAGGAAATCCTCGAACACGCTATTCATCAAATTCATGAACGCGGCTGGGGCATTCGTTAATCCAAACGACATTACCAAAAACTCATAATGACCATATCGTGTACGGAAAGCCGTTTTCGGGATGTCTTCATCCTTAACCTTCAACTGGTGATATCCCGAGCGCAAGTCAATCTTAGAAAACACAGTCGCTCCTGCGAGTTAGTCGAAGAGATCATAAATACGCGGTAGCGGGTACTTATTCTTAACTGTTACTTGATTCAATCCGCGATAATCGATGCAGAGTCTCAACGAACCATCAGCTTTCTTAACGAATAAGACTGGCCCTCCCCAAGGAGAATGACTCGGACGAATGAACCCCTTGTCCAACAACTCTTGAAGTTGAGTCTTGAGTTCTTTTAACTCTGCTGGGGCCATGCGATATGGAGTTTTAGAGATTGGAGCTGTGCCGGGGATGATTTCTATATTAAACTCTATTTCGCGATCAGGCGGTAAGCCTGGAAGATCTTCTGGGAAAACGTCAAGGAAATATCTCACGATGGGAATATCTTGGGGTTGGGGCTTAGGTTCTCTTGAAACGTCTATAACACTCGCAAGATAGCCAGCGCATCCCTGACGTATCATCTTCACGGCCTTGAGAGCTGATACAAATGGAGAACTTGACTTACGAGAGGAACCATGGAAATAGAATGGTTCAAGTCCTGGGCTTTGAAACAAGACTGTCTTCGTTTGACAATCAATGACCGCATGGTGGTAACTTAACCAATCCATTCCAAGGATAACATCGTAATCCACCATTTCTAGTTCAATCAAGTTTGCGACGAGCATCCGATTCTGGATTCGGATAGGAACATCCTTATACCAATACAACGACTGATACTTCTCTCCAGCAGGAGTGGAAGTAACAAATGGATACAAAAATTCACTTCTACATTCCCTTATATGTTTAGATATCCTATATGATATATATGAATGTGTGGCTCCCGAGTCCACTAATGCATATGCTGAGAAGGTATCTATAAAAACCTAACCTGTGACAGCAGTGGAGGATCCTGCTCGAATCTCGTCTTCACAGATGGAAAACACCCTAGCATTAGCCTTCGGTGGCTCCTTTGGTGCAGGGCGTTGCATTCCAAGGTTATCGCATACTCGCGCAAAGTGACCCGGTTTTCCACATTTATAACATACCAGGGCACGTGCATAACAATCTCCTCGGTGCGCTACTCCACACCTTTCGCAAGGCGCCAATGGACCATTTTCAGAAGTCTTGGCCCTCTTGTTCGATGACTCTGGGCGCCTATTCTCCCATCGAACTTTGTTTTGGCTAACCGATTGGGACCTATTTCCGAAGCTAGCTTGGGGGCGACTGCTTGAGCCTTGCTGAGATCTCGAACCCTGACTTGTTAGCGGTCTGTTTCACCATCTAGGCGGAAACCTGGTTCTTCTACGTGCATCGCTTTGACTCGAGTTCGTCGGAACGAATGGTACAGTTGAAACTGGTTTTGGAGCAGGAATCCTATCACTCTCACGCCATCCTGCGATACGCATTGCTCTGCTTACTGCATTTGCATAAGTACGGGGACCCGTGTCTCCGCTATCTACCTGACTGACAATGTCCACATTGAGCCCGTGCATATACTTCATCTTTCGGGCTTGATCGGTGGGAACCATAGAAGGCGCAAACCTCGCTAACATATCGAACTTTGCTGTGTACTGGGACACAGACATCGAGCCTTGGCGTAGACTCATGAACTCACGTACCTTGCTTGACAAGTTTGCCTCACCCAGGTACTTTTCATGGAATAGGTTGATAAAGCTAATCCAGCTCATTGTTTTAACATATTCATACGTCGCCACAACTACCCACCAGCCACGAGCCTCACCTTCTACTTGGTTCACGGCGCAAGCTACGTGTTCAGCGTCTGAAAGCTGCATGTAGCCGAAGATCTGCTGCATCTTCTTGATCCAATTCTCGGCCGTAGCTGGGTCGACACCACCATCAAAGCTGGGTGGCTTCTGCTTGCGAAATCGCTCATACACAGGTTCTCCCACAAGAGGGACAACCTCGGGAATCTGGAAGTTAAGCGCTTCGGGAATGTTCACTGGCACTGGCGGCATATTCCCAGGCTGCACGCCTTGAGCTGAAGACTCAGGGACGGGTGGAACAGGTGCGTTCAGCTTCGATAAAAGCTCGATGATCGTGCGATTCTGAGTTTCTAATTGTTGCGCGACCCTAAGGTCTCTCTCGGCTGCTTTGGCAGCCTGCCTTTCAAGAACATCTCGAATCTCATTGAGATCGACGGCTGATGCGCTCCGAGCCACGGACGCACTCCTAGCAGTGGACGTGCTCCGAGAAGCAGACGTGCAATCAGCATTCGACGCTTCAGACATTATTCCTTATTCCTACATATAGAGAAAGGAATGATTAAAATATTTCAAGCGCAACAACGAATCTCGAAACACCAAAATAGCACACACATTCAACAGAAAAACAAATTTTACATAAAAACATCTATATATTTATATATATACATAAGTTAAAAGATATATACAATACATTCGTTCATACATGCACACCTATATACACGTCAACACGACCGCAACTATCTACGAGTCTATGACCCCAAAAATCGACTAGTCATCGTCAAGACCTAGTCAGTCGGCCAACTCAAAAAGATATAATGTTTGCCGCATATACCAAGCTACTATGTAGCATCTATATGCATCTAAGTCGGTCCTATAGGAAGATCCTCCTCCGGATCCTCATCCTCCTCATCATCATCATCAACCTGGACCACTGGTGGGGCTGGAGGCAAACGAGTACCACCCTCAGTCAAAACATAGAACTCTGTACGCTCACGGAGCTCTGCAAAGGTCGTGCTGCTAAGGCGAATCACTTCACTTCTGCACTCAGGACGCAATCCACGGTAGTACATCTCTTGTCGCATCCTCTCTGGGGGAATAACGGGACATGCCTCCAAGACCTCGTCTACAAAACGCGTGCCGTACGCGACAACAGTCTCCTCAAGTCGCCGGGGACAGTCAGAAGTAGCAACTTCCCACAAGCGCAGTCGTCCCTGTGGGTGAAAGGCGTTCCGCATGAACGTCTGGAACATCTCCCAAGTACGATTACCGAGATGGCGCGTATGGTGACACCACCGGGTGCGAGCGATACCTGTCAAAAGAGTGGCGGCGATAGTAGTGCGGAACCTCATAGGTAGCGGGAGTAGATCCATCCAATCCCTTTCATAACAATCCACTCTTCCTAGGTAAGTCCACCCCTCCCACTGAAAGTAGGAGCGGTCGGAGGTATATGGTGTTGGCATTTATGCCCACAAAGGAGATTTTTGATATTAAATACTTTTGTATTTGTTTTGCTTTGAAATTAAATAAAGATTGAATATCCATTCTTATTTAAGATTGTGTTTACGCATTTATGTCTACGCTCTGAAACTGTCATCAACGAAAGAAGTGCTAAGTACAGACTTGACAAGATACCTTCTTATGACTAGTTTAAATAAAAGTTCGCAATCTAAAGATCGATTGGGCAATCGATTCCTAGTAATGATTGTTAGAATGAATTAAACGATATCTTATCTTGTGATATGGAGAGTTGTGACTCTGTAATTCATTCTTGATATCTTAATGAAGATATTGAACAAGACCAGTGAAGTTTTGAAGTTCGAGATAAAACCGTTTAATCACTCGAAACCTCAAACTCACATACGAGGGGTATTTTAGTAATTACCTAAATCCTGAAGTGAGTATATGTATTCTTGTAACACTTTATGACATTTGATTTGTCAATGGGTAATGGCTAAATGAAGTTTCATTGACCCGACGGTTGGTGTCATAATACTGTTTCGTTGAAACATGTGATTCACAGATATGGAATTTGTGTTGAAACAATGCTAAGGCATTAGTATCACACCATGCTCTGTTATGAGAGTGTGAACGAATAAACCAGGCCTGGTATTCATCGAATAAAGAATTCTTTGAAATAAAACATGTGACATGTTGAGACATTTCACTTTATGTTTTTCTCGTTCACAAATAACAGAGGACTTGGTGAAATAATAACTCAGGGGTAAAACGGTAATTTTACATTCCTCTGAGTTAATGATACACACAAAGGGTAATATCGTAAAATACACCGTGGACCATGTTAAGAATAGTTTTATCACATCAAACGAAAATATAAACGCATATGAACTTAGAGATGTTCAATATTGGTCCTTTAGTGGAATCGACTAATATTAAGAATTAAAAGTCGGAAAAGTTTGTGAAATTTTGCGTCCGATCTTTATTCTAAAGCTTCGTTCATGTGGGTCCATAAGGTCTCAATGATAGACTCTTGGATGAGATATTAGTGAACAAGAAAAGATCGATTTTCTCATTAAACGTAAATTGTGATTTACACTAAGAAAATTATTTTCTAAGTAATTAAATAAATAACTCGTTATTTATTATTACATTTATTTAACGAATCATATTGTGTTATTATATTGATAATAATATAATTTGATGATTCAAATAAATAAAAGATGAAAATAAATATTTTCTCGTTTCGTACTACATTGTTTAGTATCAAAATAATTAATGACTTGTCATTAAATAAATGAGATGTTCTAAATTAATTAAATATTATTTTAGAAATAAATCGAAAATATTTGGGAGATAAATACATGAGATGGCCGGCCACTTAATGAAAATAAGGGGTTGGAAAATTGCTTAAATGATTTATCGGGCTTAAGTTTGATTAATGGGTCATTAATTGTTTTTGACCTAATTAAGCCCATTTTCCCTGAAATAAAAGGAGCTCTTCTCTCTCTCTTTTGACCTAATTAATTCGGCAACTCTCTCTCTCTCTCTCCCCTCCCATATTGGCCGACTATTTCCTCTCTCCCAAGGAGAAAAATACTTGGCCAAAATCCCTAAAGAATTGAGGGAGCGAACCGTAGAGAGAATCCCCTTTTATTCCTTCTTCCCTTGTTCCTACGAAAGAGCCCACCCTCTTTGTCTCACAAAATCCCTCGAGTATTATCATTGACTCAACTTGTGGTTGTTTGAGTGATTTTTCCTCCCACAGGGCCGGCCATATTTTGGAGCAACGAAGGATCGACGACTTTGAGGATTTGCTTGACGGGCGTGGCGTAGAGGATCGGCCGGCCAGTTTTTCCGAGAGACACCGAGACTTGCTCTCGCAGATCCGAATTATGTAAGTATCCCTAGAACGAATTGGATCTGGACAATATGATATTTTAGAATGATTATATGTGTTTGGATTGTTCGTGTGCATGTTTAGATAGATTTATTGACAAGGTTGTAAATTTATTGACATGTTAGGTTAGATTTAATGATATGGTTATCGAACATGTTTTAAATTGGTTTTAATATGTTAAATTGAATTATGAAATTCCGCCACATATTGATGTGTTTCGTAATTAAATTAGGTTAATTGTTAATCAAATTTCAACATATGGCACGTCGCCTGATATAGGGTCATGATTGTCGGCTGAGCCGGAAAAGGCTGGGCTGCTGAACCAGTAGAGTGGGCCGCCGGGACGTGATTGCCAAAGAATCCATTCTCAAGAGATCCCTGGTCTACCATGAAAAACCTGCCAAAAGACAAGTTAACGATGAAAACTGAACCAATCCAACTAAACAGAAGACTACGATCTCGTAACGAAACACAATCTATACTCGTGACCGTACCAAGAACACGTATCTCAAGTCTACAGAAACGGCTAAACATGGGCTCTGATACCACAAAACATGTCACGACCCGCGAGCGTCACCAGCTCGACCGCAGGCCGCGACTCCCGTAAAACCATCGACACGTGCACGAGTATATCATTATATATAAAGATATTGTTTAAATAAAATACTTAAAACGAATAATAAATTTAGTAAACACATAATAAACGTAAACACATTATAAATAAAGTGCGGAATAAAATAAAGTTATTAGTAGTTAGCAAAAACCCTGAGGAATTTTTCTCTTTTAATATACATATATGAAGTTTCACAAACTCCTTTAAATATGTACATACAAAATAACTCCTCGTCCTTAAGTAGGACGTTTAGTTCCAGGAGTGTAGGTTACAAAAGAGTTTAACGTAATAATAATATATTAAAACTTCTTTTCTCCGGTTGTGAGTCTCCATTAGCCACAAGTCAAGAGATACACGTCTTGGTCTCGGTCTTCATCTATGCCGTTGACTTCACGCTACTGCGTTGACGTCACTGTTTCGCTGCTTTTCCCTTATCTACATTACCAAGGGTCATAAAACTATGAGTCGATTGACTCAGTAAGTGGGAGTCTAATCTAGGAAATTAAAACATCTAATGTCGTGTGACGTGCAAATAAGCAAATAGGAATGTGTATCTAATTCTCGATTCAATACAAATGCGTGCATGGCCATATCTACTTATTCACTTGCCGCTCCACAAGGTTATACACCCCTTCCTGCTATAACCCTCGGAACGACAAGAAATCAGCCTCAGGCCTCGAGCAGCGGTCCCTCGGCGACTTTGTAATTTATTCTCTCTGGGATCCACTAATGGTACCAACTTCATCAGGGCGCCAGTGCTTGGTGCTTACGCACGAAGATCAGCGCCTTCATGACCTTCATCGGTCAACATCACGAGTCAGTAACTCGTGGGTACCATCGATTCCTTATGTTCAAGGTTTGGGTGCTCAGACACACGCAGAGCACACACCTAATCTATTTACAGAAGAGCATCTCGGGTTAAATCCCAATAATTTAGTGTTTCCCTTTCATTTGCTCATTTAGTGTTTTAAGATGAAAGTTGAGAGGTGACTCCTAAAAACTTTCACTCTCGACTTGAATCCGAGAGTCGACTTATGCTCTCCTGTTTCCCCCGCTCTAGCGGGTCAAACTATTGGGGTAGCTATATCACATAACACAGGCCGGTTTCTAATAGACTATGTTTGAGCCTATCGGGGATGACCCGAACTACATTTTCAGTAAAATGTGGCTGAGGCCTTATCTTATTAATTTTCATATTCTTAGGCTTTACTTAGTCTTGTTTACTAACACATAATATGCACATAAGCAGGGTTATTCCCTTGGTAAGTAGTTGACTTATGTCTCCACACTTACCCGGAATAGATCAGCTGAAAAACAGATGACTTTCACAAAGAGGTGCGTCCTATACGCTTTGAGACACTTGGTACCCTGTCGGGCGCTGAATGAGATAAAATTTGGAGTTGAAAGTCCATCAACCATGATGTTCATAAACATTAAAGAATATAGGATTCTACTAACAGAACCAATCTAAATCAGTTCTGGCTTCTATAATTCAGTTTACAACTTTTTGGTTACTAAAGATTAAACTTATTTAAGACTCGCCTGCTTTCGTATCGTAAACGATACGCAATACGATTAAGCAATAAAATACGAGACTCAAATGAATTAATCTTCCAAAACAGATAACCAAGAAATTTCCGTTAGTTAAGTACTTAATTTACATCTTAGACATTCTTAAATAAATAATTGATAATGATCAATTATTTATTTAATTATGAAATAACTATGTAAAGAAAACTTTCAATCCACACTCAAGATTCTAATAAACGCTGTAAGCGAACAATACTTACGAGTAAATCGAGATTCTGATTTCTGTTTCGATCCTTACTTCAGAGTCCCTGACCCGATCAACAGTCGTACACGTTCACGTAGATCTGGAAACAGATTATAGGAATCCGCTGTGAATTAATTCATATAATTAAATTCCCAATTCCTTAGTCTGTAACTTGAATTCTGAATCCTGACATACGACCAAACTTCGAATCTCGAAACTGGAATTTTGACTCTTTATAATCTTATACATTCTTTTCAAATCTGAGAACACCTGCTAACTATACTACTTCTCTCTCTCTCTCTCTCGGAATCCCAAATCCCTAATCCACAAATTCAACATCATATTTCAGATTCTCATATTCAAACCAGAATTTTTAAACCTACTGTCTATTTCTTATTTTTTTCTTTTCTTATTTTTTTTCCTTTTATTCAAATTACAATCACATTTACAGTTTATTGCTTTGATATCTAATTCTTGGTTTTCAATATCAAATTAGTCCAAATCCTCAAATACAGATTCCAATATTCTCAGTTGTGTTTAATAATAAATTTACAGGTTATATATAATGAGGTTCTCGGGTTGAATATCAGATTCCCAAATACCAAGCGTAAATTCCAAAATCTAAATTTCTTGATCCAAACCAATCCAGACTTACCAGATCAAATCTCAATATTATATTTGCGTACACGACTCGACTAACTCATCCAAACAGGCTCGGATTTCATCTAATTTCCAAAGTTAACAAACTTGGACCCTGGTTCCATGATTCAAGCTAAAATCTAACCAAAACTACGACAACTGAATTTCAAAATGCAACTCCGAATACACATAAACAAGTAATAAGATTAACCTACTCACAAATTCTCAGAGATTCGAAACCCCCAATTCGAAATCCCCAAATAAAAATCCAAACAAACCCTAACTTCGAATCCAAAACTCAATTCAAAAATCAAATTGCAATAAAACTTAATTGATTCATTCAATAACCCTCGGATCGAACAAAATCCCCAAAATTGCACATGAACCCTAACCCCGAAATTAGAAATTTAAACTCAGCAAAAAATCAAATCCGAATCGCCGAATTCAAGTTTGGCTCACCTCGGGTTCGCACCTCTGTCTTCTTGACGTTCTTCTTCCTTCCCGAAGTTCAAACACGCGGCGATGATCGATTTTGGCGTCGAAGTCCTTGGCCGACGCAACACAGAGAAGAGGACGAGCGGGGACGAGCGGGGACGAGCGGTGCGGAGGCGGAGCTGGACGGAGAGCTTTGCGACAAAGAGAGAGGAATATTCGCAAAATCGTGAGAGGGAGATAGGAGAGAGAGAGAAACCGTGTGAAATAAGATGAGGGAGAGAGAGATGTTGTGTGAGAAAGAAAAAAAAAGATAGAGAAATGGTTTAGACGGTGGAAAGAAATGAGGGAGTAAGGGATGGTTTTAGGGTAAAATAATTCAATGCGCTTGGGCTATAAACTGGGCTTCACATTTTGACAAGTTAAAGTACGGTTTTTACAAGTTAAAGTTACATTTTGACAAGTTAAATTACGTTTTTTTCAAGTTAAAATACGTTTTTAACAAGTTAAATTTACGTTTTGACACGTTAAAGTTACGTTTTGACAAGTTAAATTACATTTTTTACAAGTCAAAGTTACGGTTTAACAACTTAAACTACTGTTGTGACACATTAAAATTATATTTTGACAAGTTAAAGTACATTTTTTACAAGTTAAAGTACGTTTTTAACAAGTTAAAGTTACGTTTTCACAAGTTAAAGTTACATTTTGACAAGTTAAAGTACGTTTTTTACAAGTTAAACTACGTTTTTAACAATTTAAAATTACGTTTTGACAAGTTAAAGTTACATTTTGACAAGTTAAAGTACATTTTTTACAAGTTAAAGTACTTTTTTAACAAGTTAAAGTTACGTTTTGACAAGTTAAAGTTACATTTTGACAAGTTAAATTACGTTTTTTACAAGTTAAAATACGTTTTTAACAAGTTAAATTTACGTTTTGACAAGTTAAAGTTACGTTTTGACATATTAAAGTACGTGTTTTACAAGTTAAAGTTACGTTTAGACAAATTAAACTTTCGTTTTGACAAGTTATTGTTACGTTTTGACAAGTTATTGTTACGTTTTGACAACCTAAAGTTACATTTTTACAAGTAAAATTACGTTTTTTACAATTAAAAGTACGTTTGTAACAAGTTAAATTTACGTTTTGACAAGTTAAAGTTACATTTTGACACGTTATAGTACGTTTTTTAAAAGTAAAGTACGTTTTTTACAAGTTGAAGTACGTTTTTTACAAGTTAAAGTACATTTTTTACAAGCTAAAGTACGTTTTTAACAAGTTAAAGTTACGTCTTCACAAGTTAAAGTTACATTTTGACAAGTTAAAGTACGTTTTTTACAAGTTAAAGTACGTTTTTAACAAGTTAAAGTTACGTTTTGACAAGTTAAAGTTACATTTTGACAAGTTAAAGTACATTTTTTACAAGTTAAAGTACTTTTTAACAAGTTAAAGTTACGTTTTGACAAGTTAAAGTTACATTTTCCAAGTTAAATTACGTTTTTTACAAGTTAAAATACGTTTTTAACAAGTTAAATTTACGTTTTGACAAGTTAAATATACGTTTTGACATATTAAATTACGTGTTTTACCAGTTAAAGTTACGTTCAGACAAATTAAACTTTCGTTTTGACAAGTTATTGTTACGTTTTGACAACCTAAAGTTACATTTTTACAAGTAAAATTACGTTTTTTACAATTAAAAGTACGTTTTTAACAAGTTAAATTTACGTTGTGATAAGTTAAAGTTACATTTTGACACGTTATAGTACGTTTTTTAAAAGTAAAGTACGCTTTTTACAAGTTGAAGTACGTTTTTTACAAGTTAAAATACATTTTTTTACAAGTTATAGTTATGTTTTAATAACTTAAAGTTACGTTTTGACACATTAAAATTACATTTTGACAAGTTAAAGTACGTTTTTTACAAGTTATAGTTACGTTTTGACAATTTCATTTTGTTTTTTCCAAGATAAAGTACGTTATTTACAAGATAAAGTTTCGTTGTGACAAGTAAAATTACGTTTTCTAAAAGCTAAAGTATATTTTTAACAAGTTAAACTTACGTTTTGACAAGTTAAAGTTATTTTGACAAGTTAAAGTACGATTTTTACAAGTTGAAGTACGTTTTTTTACAAGTTAAAGTACATTTTTTACAAGTTAAAGTACATTTTTTACAAGTTAAACAACATTTTTGACAAGTTAAAGTACGTTTTTTACAAGTTAATATATGTTTTTTACAAGTTGAAGTTACGTTTTGACAATTTAAACTTACGTTTTTATAAGTTAGAGTACGTTTTATACAAGTTAAAGTACGTTTTTAACAAGTTAAATTACGTTTTTAACAAGTTAAAATTACGTTTTGACAACCAAAAGTTACATTTTGACAAATAAAATTATGTTTTTTACAATTATAAGTACGTTTGTAACAAGTTAAAGTTACGTTTTGACAAGTTAAAGTTACATTTTAATACGTTATAGTTCGTTTTTTAAAAGTAAAAGTACGTTTTTTAGAAGTTGAAGTACGTCTTTTAAAAGTTAAAGTACATTTTTTACAAGTTGTAGTTATGTTTTAATAACTTAAAGTTATGTTTTGACAAATTAAAATTACATTTTGACAAGTTAAAGTACGGTTTTTACAAGTTAAAGTTACGTTTTGACAAGTTAATGTTATGGTTTAACAACTTAAACTACCGTTGTGACACATTAAAATTACATTTTGACAAGTTAAAGTACGTTTTTTACAAGTTAAAGTACGTTTTTAACAAGTTAAAGTTACGTCGAAACAAGTTAAAGTTACGTTTGGACATATTAAAGTACCTGTTTTACAAGTTAAATTCAGTTTAGACAAATTAAAGTTTCGTTTTGACAAGTTATTGTTACGTTTTGACAACCTAAAGTTACGTTTTGACAAGTTAAAGTTACATTTTGACACGTTATAGTACGTTTTTTAAAAGTAAAAGTACGTTTTTTACAAGTTGAAGTACGTTTTTTACAAGTTAAAGTACATTTTTTACAAGTTATAGTTATGTTTTAATAACTTAAAGTTACGTTTTGACACATTAAAATTACATTTTGACAAGTTAAAGTACGGTTTTTACAAGTTAAAGTTACGTTTTGACAAGTTAAATTACGTTTTTTACAAGTCAAAGTTACGGTTTAACAACTTAAACTACCGTTGTGACACATTAAAATTACATTTTGACAAGTTAAAGTACGTTTTTTACAAGTTAAAGTACGTATTTAACAAGTTAAAGTTACGTCTAAACAAGTTAAAGTTACGTTTTGACATGATAAAGTACCTGTTTTACAAGTTAAAGTTACGTTTAGACAAATTAAAGTTTCGTTTTGACAAGTTATTGTTACGTTTTGACAACCTAAAGTTACATTTTGACAAGTAAAATTACATTTTTTACAATTTAAAGTACGTTTGTAACAACTTAAAGTTACGTTTTGACAAGTTAAAGTTACATTTTGACACGTTATAGTACGTTTTTTAAAAGTAAAAATACGTTTTTTACAAGTTGAAGTACGTTTTTTACAAGTTAAAGTACATTTTTTACAAGTTATAGTTATGTTTTAATAACTTAAAGTTACACTTTGACATATTAAAATTACATTTTGATAAGTTAAAGTACGGTTTTTACAAGTTAAAGTTACGGTTTAACAACTTAAAATATCGTTGTGACACATTAAAATTACATTTTCAAAAGTTAAAGTACGTTTTTTACAAGTTAAAGTACGTTTTTAACAAGTTAAAGTTATGTTTTGACAAGTTA
The DNA here is from genome assembly GCA_958296335.1 of Urtica urens. NCBI lineage: Eukaryota > Viridiplantae > Streptophyta > Magnoliopsida > Rosales > Urticaceae > Urtica > Urtica urens. The sequence continues at coordinate 21,697 of CATQIS010000057.1, read as the reverse complement.
AAGTTACGTTTTGACAAGTTAAAGTTACGTTTTGACATATTAAAGTACCTGTTTTACAAGTTAAAGTTATGTTTAGACAAATTAAAGTTTCGTTTTTACAAGTTATTGTTACGTTTTGACAACCTAAAGTTACATTTTGACAAGTAAAATTACGTTTTTTACAATTAAAGTACGTTTGTAACAAGTTAAAGTTACGTTTTGACAAGTTAAAGTTACATTTTGACACATTATAGTACGTTTTTTAAAAGTAAAAGTACGTTTTTTACAAGTTGAAGTACGTTTTTTACAAGTTAAAGTACATTTTTTAGAAGTTATAGTTATGTTTTAATAACTTAAAGTTACGTTTTGACACATTAAAATTACATTTTGACAAGTTAATGTACGGTTTTTACAAGTTAAAGTTATGTTTTGACAAGTTAAATTACGTTTTTTACATTTCAAAGTTACGGTTTAACAACTTAAACTACCGTTGTGACACATTAAAATTACATTTTAACTAGTTAAAGTACGTTTTTTACAAGTTATAGTTACGTTTTGACAATTTAATTTTGTTTTTTACAAGATAAAGTACGTTTTTTACAAGATAAAGTTTCGTTGTGACAACTAAAATTACGTTTTTTAAAAGTTAAAGTACGTTTTTAACAAGTTAAACTTACGTTTTGACAAGTTAAAGTTACGTTTTGACAAGTTAAAATACATTTTTTACAAGTTAAATTACGTTTTTTACAAGTTGAAGTACGTTTTTTACAAGTTAATGTACATTTTTTACAAGTTAAACCAAATTTTTGACAAGTTAAAGTACGTTTTTTACAAGTTAATATATGTTTTTTACAAGTTGAAGTTACGTTTTGACAATTTAAAGTTACGTTTTTATAAGTTAGAGTACGTTTTTTACAAATTAAAGTACGTTTTTAACAAGTTAAATTACGTTTTTAACAAGTTAAAGTTACGTTTTGACAACCTAAATTTACATTTTGACAAGTAAAATTACGTTTTTTACAATTTTAAGTACGTTTGTAACAAGGTAAAGTTACGTTTTGACAAGTTAAAGTTACATTTTGATACGTTATAGTTCGTTTTTTAAAAGTAAAAGTACGTTTTTTACAAGTTGAAGTACGTCTTTTACAAGTTAAAGTACATTTTTTACAAGTTATAGTTATGTTTTAATAACTTAAAGTTATGTTTTGACAAATTTAAATTACATTTTGACAAGTTAAAGTACAGTTTTAACAAGTTAAAGTTACGTTTTGACAAGTTAAATTACGTTTTTTACAAGTCAAAGTTACGGTTTAACAACTTAAACTACCGTTGTGACACATTAAAATTACATTTTGACAAGTTAAAGTACGTTTTTTACAAGTTAAAGTACGTTTTTAACAAGTTAAAGTTACGTCTAAACAAGTTAAAGTTACGTTTTGACATATTAAAGTACCTGTTTTACAAGTTAAAGTTACGTTTAGACAAATTAAAGTTTCGTTTTGACAAATTATTGTTACGTTTTGACAACCTAAAGTTACATTTTGACAAGTAAAATTACATTTTTTACAATTAAAGTACGTTTGTAACAAGTTAAAGTTACGTTTTGACAAGTTAAAGTTACATTTTGACACGTTATAGTATGTTTTTTAAAAGTAAAAGTACGTTTTTTACAAGTTGAAGTACGTTTTTTACAAGTTAAAGTACATTTTTTACAAGTTATAGTTATGTTTTAATAACTTAAAGTTACGTTTTGACACATTAAAATTACATTTTGACAAGTTAAAGTACGGTTTTTACAAGTTAAAGTTACGTTTTGACAAGTTAAATTACGTTTTTTACAAGTTAAAGTTACGGTTTAACAACTTAAACTACCGTTGTGACACATTAAAATTACATTTTGACAAGTGAAAGTACATTTTTTACAAGTTAAACTACATCTTTAACAAGTTAAAGTTACGTCTAAACAAGTTAAAGTTACGTTTTGACATATTAAAGTACCTGTTTTACAAGTTAAAGTTACGTTTAGACAAATTAAAGTTTCGTTTTGACAAGTTATTGTTACGTTTTGACAACCTAAAGTTACATTTTGACAAGTAAAATTACATTTTTTACAATTAAAGTACGTTTTTAACAAGTTAAAGTTACATTTTGACACGTTATAGTACGTTTTTTAAAAGTAAAAGTACGTTTTTTACAAGTTGAAGTACGTTTTTTACAAGTTAAAGTACATTTTTACAAGTTATAGTTATGTTTTAATAACTTTAAGTTACGCTTTGACACATTAAAATTACATTTTGACAAGTTTAAGTACAGTTTTTCCAAGTTAAAGTTACGTTTTGACAAGTTAAATTACGTTTTTTACAAGTCAAAGTTACGGTTTAACAACTTAAACTAACGTTGTGACACATTAAAATTAAATTTTGACAAGTTAAAGTACGATTTTTACAAGTTATAGTTACGTTTTGACAATTTAATTTTGTTTTTTACATGATAAAGTACGTTTTTTACAAGATAAAGTTTCGTTGTGACATGTAAAATTACGTTTTTTAAAAGTTAAAGTACGTTTTGAACAAGTTAAACTTACGTTTTGACAAGTTAAAGTTACGTTTTGACAAGTTAAAATACGTTTTTTAAAAGTTAAAGTACGTTTTTTACAAATTGAAGTACGTTTTTTACAAGTTAAAGTACATTTTTTACAAGTTAAACCAAATTTTTGACAAGTTAAAGTACAATTCTTACAAGTTAATATATGTTTTTTACAAGTTGAAATTACGTTTTGACAATTAAAAGTTACGTTTTTATAAGTTAGAGTACGTTTTTTACAAGTTAAAGTACGTTTTTAACAAGTTAAAGTACGTTTTTAACAAGTTAAAGTTACGTTTTGACAATCTAAAGTTACATTTTGACAAGTAAAATTACGTTTTCTACAATTTAAAGTACGTTTGTAACAAGTTAAAGTTACGTTTTGACAAGTTAAAGTTACATTTTGACAAGTTAGAGTACGTTTTTTACAAGTTAAAGTACGTTTTAAACAAGTTAAATTTACGTTTTGACAAGTTAAAATTAAATTTTGACAAGTTAAATTACGCTTTTTACAAGTTAAAGTACGTTTTGAAGAAGTTAAAGTTACGTTTTGACAAGTTAAAGTTACGTTTTGACATATTAAAGTACCTGTTTTACAAGTTAAAGTTACGTTTAGACAAATTAAAGTTTCCTTTTGACAAGTTATTGTTACGTTTTGACAACCTAAAGTTACATTTTGACAAGTAAAATTACGTTTTTTACAATTAAAGTACGTTTGTAACAAGTTAAAGTTACGTTTTGACAAGTTAAAGTTACATTTTGACACATTATAGTACGTTTTTTTAAAAGTAAAGTACGTTTTTTACAAGTTATAGTTATGTTTTAATAACTTAAAGTTACGCTTTGACACATTAAAATTACATTTTGACAAGTTAAAGTACAGTTTTTCCAAGTTAAAGTTACGTTTTGACAAGTTAAATTACGTTTTTTACAAGTCAAAATTACGGTTTAACAACTTAAACTAACGTTGTGACACATTAAAATTACATTTTGACAAGTTAAAGTACGTTTTTTACAAGTTATAGTTACGTTTTGACAATTTTATTTTGTTTTTTACAAGATAAAGTATGTTTTTTACAAGATAAAGTTACGTTGTGACAAGTAAAATTACGTTTTTTAAAAGTGAAAGTACGTTTTGAACAAGTTAAACTTACGTTTTAACAAGTTAAAATTACGTTTTAACATGTTAAAATACGTTTTTTACAAGTTAAAGTACGTTTTTTACAAGTTGAAGTACGTTTTTTACAAGTTAAAGTACATTTTTTACAAGTTAAACCACATTTTTTACAAGTTAAAGTACGTTTTTTACAAGTTAATATATGTTTTTTACAAGTTGAAGTTACGTTATAGCAATTTAAAGTTACGTTTTTACAAGTTAAAGTACGTTTTTTACAAGTTAAAGTACGTTTTTAACAAGTTAAAATACGTTTTTTACAAGTTAAAGTTTAGTTTAGACAAGTTAAAGTACGTTTTTTACAAGTTAACGTTTTTAACAAGTTAAAGTTACATTTTGACAAGTTAAAGTTACGTTTTGACATATTAAAGTACCTGTTTTCCAAGTTAAAGTTACGCTTAGACAAATTAAAGTTTCGTTTTGACAAGTTATTGTTACGTTTTGACAACCTAAAGTTACATTTTGACAAGTAAAATTATGTTTTTTACAATTTAAAGTACGTTTGTAACAAGTTAAAGTTTCGTTTTGACAAGTTAAAGTTTATTTTGTACAAGTTAAAGTACGTTTTTAACAAGTTAAAGTTACATTTTGACAAGTTAAATTACGTTTTGACAAGTTAAATTATGTTTTTTACAAGTTAAAATATGTTTTTAACAAGTTAAATTTACGTTTTGACAATTTAAAGTTACATTTTGACACGTTATAGTACGTTTTTTAAAAGTAGAACTAAGTTTTTTACAAGTTGAAGTACGTTTTTTACAAGTTAAAGTACATTTCTTAGAAGTTATATTTAAGTTTTAATAACTTAAAATTACGCTTTGACACATTAAAATTACATTTTGATAAGTTAAAGTACGGTTTTTACAAGTTAAAGTTACGTTTTGACAAGTTAAATTACGTTTTTTACAAGTCAAAGTTACGGTTTAACAACTTAAACTAACGTTGTGACACATTAAAATTAAATTTTGACAAGTTAAAGTACAATTTTTACAAGTTATAGTTACGTTTTGACAATTTAATTTTGTTTTTTACAATATAAAGTACGTTTTTTACAAGATAAAGTTTCGTTGTGACATGTAAAATTACGTTTTTTAAAAGTTAAAGTACGTTTTGAACAAGTTAAACTTACGTTTTGACAAGTTAAAGTTACGTTTTGACAAGTTAAAATACGTTTTTTAAAAGTTAAAGTACGTTTTTTACAAATTGAAGTACGTTTTTTACAAGTTAAAGTACATTTTTTACAAGTTAAACCACATTTTTGACAAGTTAAAGTACGTTTTTTACAAGTTAATATATGTTTTTTACAAGTTGAAGTTACGTTTTTGCAATTTAAAGTTACGTTTTTACAAGTTAAAGTACGTTTTTTACAAGTTAAAGTACCTTTTTAACAAGTTAAAATACGTTTTTTACAAGTTAACGTTTTTAACAAGTTAAAGTTAAATTTTGACAAGTTAAAGTTAGATTTTGACAAGTTAAATTACTCTTTTTACAAGTTAAAGTACGTTTTTAACAGGTTAAAGTTACATTTGGACAAGTTCAAGTTACGTTTTGACATATTAAAGTACCTGTTTTACAAGTTAAAGTTACGTTTAGACAAATTAAAGTTTCGTTTTGACAAGTTATTGTTACGTTTTGACCTCCTAAAGTTACATTTTGACAAGTAAAATTACGTTTTTTACAATTTAAAGTACGTTTGTAACAAGTTAAAGTTACGTTTTGACAAGTTAAAGTTCATTTTGTACAAGTTAAAGTACGTTTTTAACAAGTTAAAGTTACATTTTGACAAGTTAAATTACGTTTTGACAAGTTAAATTACTCTTTTTTACAAGTTAAAATATGTTTTTAACAAGTTAAATTTACGTATTGACAAGTTAAAGTTACATTTTGACACGTTATAGTACATTTTTTAAAAGTAAAAGTACGTATTTTACAAGTTGAAGTACGTTTTTTACAAGATAAAGTACATTTCTTAGAAGTTATATTTATGTTTTAATAACTTAAAGTTACGCTTTGACACATTAAAATTACATTTTGATAAGTTAAAGTACGGTTTTTACAAGTTAAAGTTACGTTTTGACAAGTTAAATTACGTTTTTTACAAGTTGAAGTACGTTTTTTACAAGTTGAACTTACGTTTTGACAAGTTAAAGTACGTTTTTAACAAGTTAAAGTTACGTCTAAACAAGTTAAAGTTACGTTTTGACGTATTAAAGTTTCCTTTTGACAAGTTATTGTTACGGTTTGACAACCTAAAGTTACATTTTGATAAGTAAAATTACGTGTTTTACAATTAAAGTACGTTTGTAACAAGTTAAAGTTACGTTTTGACAAGTTAAAGTTACATTTTGACACGTTATACTACGTTTTTTAAAAGTAAAAGTACGGTTTTTACAAGTTGAAGTACGTTTTTTACAAGTTAAAGTACATTTTTTACGAGTTATAGTTATGTTTTAATAACTTAAAGTCACGTTTTGACACATTAAAATTACATTTTGACAAGTTAATGTACGGTTTTTACAAGTTAAAGTTACGTTTTGACAAGTTAAATTACGTTTTTTACAAGTCAAAGTTACGGTTTAACAACTTAAACTAACGTTGTGACACATTAAAATTAAATTTTGACAAGTTAAAGTACGATTTTTACAAGTTATAGTTACGTTTTGACAATTTAATTTTGTTTTTTACAATATAAAGTACGTTTTTTACAAGATAAAGTTTCGTTTTGACATGTAAAATTACGTTTTTTAAAAGTTAAAGTACGTTTTGAACAAGTTAAACTTACGTTTTGACAAGTTAAAGTTACGTTTTGACAAGTTAAAATACGTTTTTTAAAAGTTAAAGTACGTTTTTTACAAATTGAAGTACGTTTTTTACAAGTTAAAGTACATTTTTTACAAGTTAAACCACATTTTTGACAAGTTAAAGTACGTTTTTTACAAGTTAATATATGTTTTTTACAAGTTGAAGTTACGTTTTTGCAATTTAAAGTTACGTTTTTACAAGTTAAAGTACGTTTTTTACAAGTTAAAGTACCTTTTTAACAAGTTAAAATACGTTTTTTACAAGTTAACGTTTTTAACAAGTTAAAGTTAAATTTTGACAAGTTAAAGTTAGATTTTGACAAGTTAAATTACTCTTTTTACAAGTTAAAGTACGTTTTTAACAAGTTAAAGTTACATTTGGACAAGTTCAAGTTACGTTTTGAAATATTAAAGTACCTGTTTTACAAGTTAAAGTTACGTTTAGACAAATTAAAGTTTCGTTTTGACAAGTTATTGTTACGTTTTGACCTCCTAAAGTTACATTTTGACAAGTAAAATTACGTTTTTTACAATTTAAAGTACGTTTGTAACAAGTTAAAGTTACGTTTTGACAAGTTAAAGTTCATTTTGTACAAGTTAAAGTACGTTTTTAACAAGTTAAAGTTACATTTTGACAAGTTAAATTACGTTTTGACAAGTTAAATTACTTTTTTTTACAAGTTAAAATATGTTTTTAACAAGTTAAATTTACGTATTGACAAGTTAAAGTTACATTTTGACACGTTATAGTACGTTTTTTAAAAGTAAAAGTACGTATTTTACAAGTTGAAGTACGTTTTTTACAAGTTGAAGTACGTTTTTTACAAGTTAAAGTACATTTCTTAGAAGTTATATTTATGTTTTAATAACTTAAAGTTACGCTTTGACACATTAAAATTACATTTTGATAAGTTAAAGTACGGTTTTTACAAGTTAAAGTTACGTTTTGACAAGTTAAATTACGTTTTTTACAAGTTGAAGTACGTTTTTTACAAGTTGAACTTACGTTTTGATAAGTTAAAGTACGTTTTTAACAAGTTAAAGTTACGTCTAAACAAGTTAAAGTTACGTTTTGACATATTAAAGTTTCCTTTGGACAAGTTATTGTTACGTTTTGACAACCTAAAGTTACATTTTGATAAGTAAAATTACGTTTTTTACAATTAAAGTACGTTTGTAACAAGTTAAAGTTACGTTTTGACAAGTTAAAGTTACATTTTGACACGTTATACTACGTTTTTTAAAAGTAAAAGTACGGTTTTTACAAGTTGAAGTACGTTTTTTACAAGTTAAAGTACATTTTTTACGAGTTATAGTTATGTTTTAATAACTTAAAGTTACGTTTTGACACATTAAAATTACATTTTGACAAGTTAAAGTACGGTTTTTACAAGTTAAAGTTACGTTTTGACAAGTTAAATTACGTTTTTTACAAGTCAAAGTTACGGTTTAACAACTTAAACTAACGTTGTGACACATTAAAATTAAATTTTGACAAGTTAAAGTACGATTTTTACAAGTTATAGTTACGTTTTGACAATTTAATTTTGTTTTTTACAATATAAAGTACGTTTTTTACAAGATAAAGTTTCGTTTTGACATGTAAAATTACGTTTTTTAAAAGTTAAATTACGTTTTGAACAAGTTAAACTTACGTTTTGACAAGTTAAAGTTACGTTTTGACAAGTTAAAATACGTTTTTTAAAAGTTAAAGTACGTTTTTTACAAATTGAAGTACGTTTTTTACAAGTTAAAGTACATTTTTTACAAGTTAAATCACATTTTTGACAAGTTAAAGTACGTTTTTTACAAGTTAATATATGTTTTTTACAAGTTGAAGTTACGTTTTTGCAATTTAAAGTTACGTTTTTACAAGTTAAAGTACGTTTTTTACAAGTTAAAGTACCTTTTTAACAAGTTAAAATACGTTTTTTACAAGTTACGTTTTTAACAAGTTCAAGTTAAATTTTGACAAGTTAAAGTTAGATTTTGACAAGTTAAATTACTCTTTTTACAAGTTAAAGTACGTTTTTAACAAGTTAAAGTTACATTTGGACAAGTTCAAGTTACGTTTTGAAATATTAAAGTACCTGTTTTACAAGTTAAAGTTACGTTTAGACAAATTAAAGTTTCGTTTTGAAAAGTTATTGTTACGTTTTGACCTCCTAAAGTTACATTTTGACAAGTAAAATTACGTTTTTTACAATTTAAAGTACGTTTGTAATAAGTTAAAGTTACGTTTTGACAAGTTAAAGTTTATTTTGTACAAGTTAAAGTACGTTTTTAACAAGTTAAAGTTATATTTTGACAAGTTAAATTACGTTTTGACAAGTTAAATTACTTTTTTTTACAAGTTAAAATATGTTTTTAACAAGTTAAATTTACGTATTGACAAGTTAAAGTTACATTTTGACACGTTATAGTACGTTTTTTAAAAGTAAAAGTACGTATTTTACAAGTTGAAGTACGTTTTTTACAAGTTGAAGTACGTTTTTTACAAGTTAAAGTACATTTCTTAGAAGTTATATTTATGTTTTAATAACTTAAAGTTACGCTTTGACACATTAAAATTACATTTTGATAAGTTAAAGTACGGTTTTTACAGGTTAAAGTTACGTTTTGACAAGTTAAATTACGTTTTTTACAAGTTGAAGTACGTTTTTTACAAGTTGAACTTACGTTTTGACAAGTTAAAGTACGTTTTTAACAAGTTAAAGTTACGTCTAAACAAGTTAAAGTTACGTTTTGACATATTAAAGTTTCCTTTTGACAAGTTATTGTTACGTTTTGACAACCTAAAGTTACATTTTGATAAGTAAAATTACGTTTTTTACAATTAAAGTACGTTTGTAACAAGTTAAAGTTACGTTTTGACAAGTTAAAGTTACATTTTGACACGTTATACTACGTTTTTTAAAAGTAAAAGTACGGTTTTTACAAGTTGAAGTATGTTTTTTACAAGTTAAAGTACATTTTTTACGAGTTATAGTTATGTTTTAATAACTTAAAGTTACGTTTTGACACATTAAATTTACATTTTGACAAGTGAAAGTACGGTTTTTACAAGTTAAAGTTACGTTTTGACAAGTTAAATTACGTTTTTTACAAGTCAAAGTTACGGTTTAACAACTTAAACTAACGTTGTGACACATTAAAATTACATTTTGACAAGTTAAAGTACATTTTTTACAAGTTATAGTTACGTTTTGACAATTTAATTTTGTTATTTACAAGATAAAGTACGTTTTTTACAAGATAAAGTTATGTTGTGACAAGTAAAATTACGATTTTTAAAAGTTAAAGTACGTTTTGAACAAGTTAAACTTACGTTTTGACAAGTTAAAGTTACGTTTTGACAAGTTAAAATACGTTTTTTACAACTTAAAGTACGTTTTTTACAAGTTGAAGTACGTTTTTTACAAGTTAAAGTACATTTTTTACAAGTTAAACCACATTTTTGACAAGTTAAAGTACGTTTTTTACAAGTTAATATTTTTACAAGTTGAAGATACGTTTTGGCAATTTAAAGTTACGTTTTTACAAGTTAAAGTACGTTTTTTACAAGTTAAATTACGTTTTTAACAAGTTAAAATACGTTTTTTACAAGTTAAAGTTACGTTTTGACAAGTTAAAGTTATATTTTGACAAGTTAAAGTATGTTTTTTACAAGTTAACGTTTTTACCAAGTTAAAGTTACATTTTGACAAGTTAAAGTTATATTTTGACAAGTTAAATTACGCTTTTTACAAGTTAAAGTACGTTTTTAACAAGTTAAAGTTACATTTTGACTAGTTAAAGTTACGTTTTGACATATTAAAATACCTGTTTTACAAGTTAAAGTTACGTTTAGACAAATTAAAGTTTCGTTTTGACAAGTTATTGTTACGTTTTGACAGCGTAAAGTTACATTTGTACAAGTAAAATTACGTTTTTTACTATTTAAAGTACGTTTGTAACAAGTTAAAGTTACGTTTTTACAAGTTAAAGTTACGTTTTGACAAGTTAAATTACGTTTTTTACAAGTCAAAGTTACGGTTTAACAACTTAAACTAACGTTGTGACACATTAAAATTACATTTTGACAAGTTAAAGTACGTTTTTTACAAGTTATAGTTACGTTTTGACAATTTAATTTTGTTTTTTACAAGATAAAGTACGTCTTTTACAAGATAAAGTTACGTTGTGACAAGTAAAATTACGTGTTTTAAAAGTTAAAGTACGTTTTGAACAAGTTAAACTTACGTTTTGACAAGTTAAAATTACGTTTTGACAAGTTAAAATACGTTTTTTACAAGTTCAAGTACGTTTTTTACAAGTTGAAGTACGTTTTTTTACTAGTTAAAGTACATTTTTTTACAAGTTAAACCACATTTTTGACAAGTTAAAGTACGTTTTTTACAAGTTAATATATGTTTTTTACAAGTTGAAGATACGTTTTGGCAATTTAAAGTTACGTTTTTACAAGTTAAAGTACGTTTTTTACAAGTTAAAGTACGTTTTTAACAAGTTAAAATACGTTTTTTACAAGTTAAAGTTACGTTTTAACAAGTTAAAGTTATATTTTGAGAAGTTAAAGTACATTTTTTACAAGTTAACGTTTTTAACAAGATAAAGTTACATTTTGACAAGTTAAAGTTACATTTTGACAAGTTAAATTACGCTTTTTACAAGTTAAAGTACGTTTTTAACAAGTTAAAGTTACATTTTGACAAGTTAATGTTACGTTTGACATATTAAAGTACCTGTTTTACAAGTTTAAGATACGTTGAGAGAAATTAAAGTTTCGTTTTGACAAGTTATTGTTACGTTTTGACAACCTAAAGTTACATTTTGACAAGTAAAATTACGTTTTTTACAATTTAAAGTACGTTTATAACAAGTTAAAGTTACGTTTTGACAGGTTAAAGTTCATTTTGTACAAGTTAAAGTACGTTTTTAACAAGTTAAAGTTACATTTTGACAAGTTAAATTACGTTTTGACAAGTTAAATTACGTTTTTTACAAGTTAAAATACGTTTTTAAAAGGTTAAATTTACGTTTTTTACAAGTTAAAGTACATTTGTTACAAGTTAAACAACATTTTTTATAAGTTAAATTACGTTTTTTACAAGTTAATGTATGTTTTTAACAAGTTAAACTTACGTTTTGATTATTTAAACTTACGTTTTGACAAGTTAAAGTAGGTTTTTTAAAAGTTAAAGTTACGTTCTGACAAGTTAAAGTATGTTTTTTACAAGTTAAAGTACGTTTTTTACAAATTAAAGTTATGTTTTTAACAAGTTAAAGTTATGTTTTGACAAGTTAAAGTTACATTTTGACAAGTTAAATTAAATTTTTTTACAAGTTAAAGTACGTTTTTAACAAGTTAAAGTTACATTTTGAAAAGTTAAAGTTTGATTTTGACACGTTAAAATCATTTTCTACAAGTTAAAGTGCGTTTTTTACAAGTTGAAGTACGTTTTTTACAAGTTAAAGTACATTTGTTACAAGTTAAACCATATTTTTGACAAGTTAAAATACGTTTTGTACAAGTTAATGTATGTTTTTAACAAGTGACAAGTTAAAGTTACGTTTTGACACGTTAATGTAGGTTTTTTTACAAGTTAATGTATGTTTTTTACAAGTTAAAGTTACGTTTTGACAAGTTAAAGTTACGTTTTGACAAGTTAAGGTACGTTTTTTACAAGTTAAAGTACGTTTTTTTACAAGTTAAAGTACCTTTTTTACAAGTTAAAGTACGTTTTTTAACAAGTTAAAGTTACGTTTTGACAAGTTAAAGTTATATTTTGACACGTTTAATTACGATTTTTTACAAAGTAAAGTACGTTTTTAACAAATTAAAGTTACATTTTGACAAGTTAAAGTTACATTTGAAACGTTAAAATACGTTTTTTACAAGTTAAAGTACGTTTTTTACAAGTTGAATTACGTTTTTTACAAGTTAAAGTACATTTGTTACAAGTTAAACAACATTTTTGATAAGTTAAATTACGTTTTTTACAAGTTAATGTATGTTTTTAACAAGTTAAACTTACGTTTTGATAATTTAAACTTACGTTCTGACAAGTTAAAGTAGGTTTTTTACAAGTTAAAGTTACGTTCTAACAAGTTAAAGTACGTTTTCTATAAGTTAAAGTACTTTTTTACATGTTAAAGTACGTGTTGACAAGTTAATGTTAAATTTTGACAAGTTAAATTACGTTTTTTTACAATTTAAAGTTACATTTTGAAAACTTAAAGTTTCATTTTGACACGTTAAAATACGATTTTTACAAGTTAAAGTACGTTTTTTACAAGTTGAAGTACGTGTTTTACAAGTTAAAGTACATTTGTTACAAGTTAAACCATATTTTTGACATGTTAAATTACGTTTTGTACAAGTTAATGTATGTTTTTAACAAGTGACAAGATAAAGTTACGTTTTGACAAGTTAATGTAGGTTTTTTTACAAGTTTATGTATGTTTTTTACAAGTTAAAGTTATGTTTTGACAAGTTAAAGTTACGTTTTGACAATTTAAAGTATTTTTTTTACAAGTTAAAGTACATTTTTTACAAGTTAAAGTACCTTTTTTACAAGTTAAAGTACGTTTTTAACAAGTTAAAGTACCTTTTTTACAAGTTAAAGTACGTTTTTAACAAGTTAAAGTTACGTTTTGACAAGTTAAAGTTATATTTTGACACGTTTAATTACGATTTTTTACAAAGTAAAGTACGTTTTTAACAAATTAAAGTTACATTTTGACAAGTTAAAGTTACATTTGAAACGTTAAAATACGTTTTTTACAAGTTAAAGTACGTTTTTTACAAGTTGAATTACGTTTTTTACAAGTTAAAGTACATTTGTTACAAGTTAAACAACATTTTTGATAAGTTAAATTCCGTTTTTTACAAGTTAATGTATGTTTTTAACAAGTTAAACTTACGTTTTGATAATTTAAACTTACGTTCTGACAAGTTAAAGTAGGTTTTTTACAAGTTAAAGTTACGTTCTGACAAGTTAAAGTACGTTTTCTACAAGTTAAAGTACTTTTTTACATGTTAAAGTACGTGTTGACAAGTTAATGTTAAATTTTGACAAGTTAAATTACGTTTTTTTTACAATTTAAAGTTACATTTTGAAAACTTAAAGTTTCATTTTGACACGTTAAAATACGATTTTTACAAGTTAAAGTACGTTTTTTACAAGTTGAAGTACGTGTTTTACAAGTTAAAGTACATTTGTTACAAGTTAAACCATATTTTTGACATGTTAAATTACGTTTTGTACAAGTTAATGTATGTTTTTAACAAGTGACAAGATAAAGTTACGTTTTGACAAGTTAATGTAGGTTTTTTTACAAGTTAATGTATGTTTTTTACAAGTTAAAGTTATGTTTTGACAAGTTAAAGTTACGTTTTGACAATTTAAAGTATTTTTTTTACAAGTTAAAGTACATTTTTTACAAGTTAAAGTACCTTTTTTACAAGTTAAAGTACGTTTTTAACAAGTTAAAGTACCTTTTTTACAAGTTAAAGTACGTTTTTAACAAGTTAAAGTTACGTTTTGACAAGTTAAAGTTATATTTTGACACGTTTAATTACGATTTTTTACAAAGTAAAGTACGTTTTTAACAAATTAAAGTTACATTTTGACAAGTTAAAGTTACATTTGAAACGTTAAAATACGTTTTTTACAAGTTAAAGTACGTTTTTTACAAGTTGAATTACGTTTTTTATAAGTTAAAGTACATTTGTTACAAGTTAAACAACATTTTTGATAAGTTAAATTACGTTTTTTACAAGTTAATGTATGTTTTTAACAAGTTAAACTTACGTTTTGATAATTTAAACTTACGTTCTGACAAGTTAAAGTAGGTTTTTTACAAGTTAAAGTTACGTTCTGACAAGTTAAAGTACGTTTTCTACAAGTTAAAGTACTTTTTTACATGTTAAAGTACGTGTTGACAAGTTAATGTTAAATTTTGACAAGTTAAATTACGTTTTTTTACAAGTTAAAGTTACATTTTGAAAACTTAAAGTTTCATTTTGACACGTTAAAATACGATTTTTACAAGTTAAAGTACGTTTTTTACAAGTTGAAGTACGTGTTTTACAAGTTAAAGTACATTTGTTACAAGTTAAACCATATTTTTGACATGTTAAATTACGTTTTGTACAAGTTAATGTATGTTTTTAACAAGTCACAAGACTAAGTTACGTTTTGACAAGTTAATGTAGGTTTTTTTACAAGTTAATGTATGTTTTTTACAAGTTAAAGTTATGTTTTGACAAGTTAAAGTTAGGTTTTAACAATTTAAAGTATTTTTTTTACAAGTTAAAGTACATTTTTTACAAGTTAAAGTACGTTTTTTAGAAGTTAAAGTTACGTTTTGACAAGTTAAAGTTATATTTTGACACGTATAATTACGGTTTTTAACAAATTAAAGTTACATTTTGACAAGTTAAAGTTACATTTTGACACGTTAAAATTCGTTTTTTACAAGTTAAAGTACGTTTTTTACAAGTTGAAGTACGTTTTTTACAAGTTAAAGTACATTTGTTACAAGTTAAACAACATTTTTTATAAGTTAAATTACGTTTTTTACAAGTTAATGTATGTTTTTAACAAGTTAAACTTACGTTTTGATTATTTAAACTTACGTTTTGACAAGTTAAAGTAGGTTTTTTACAAGTTAAAGTTACGTTCTGACAAGTTAAAATATGTTTTTTACAAGTTAAAGTACGTTTTTTACAAATTAAAGTTATGTTTTTAACAAGTTAAAGTTACGTTTTGACAAGTTAAAGTTACATTTTGACAAGTTAAATTACGTTTTTTTACAAGTTAAAGTACGTTTTTAACAAGTTAAAGTTACATTTTGAAAAGTTAAAGTTTGATTTTGACACGTTAAAATCATTTTCTACAAGTTAAAGTGCGTTTTTTACAAGTTGAAGTACGTTTTTTACAAGTTAAAGTACATTTGTTACAAGTTAAACCATATTTTTGACAAGTTAAAATACGTTTTGTACAAGTTAATGTATGTTTTTAACAAGTGACAAGTTAAAGTTACGTTTTGACACGTTAATGTATGTTTTTTTACAAGTTAATGTATGTTTTTTACAAGTTAAAGTTACGTTTTGACAAGTTAAAGTTACGTTTTGACAAGTTAAGGTACGTTTTTTACAAGTTAAAGTTCGTTTTTTACAAGTTAAAGTACCTTTTTTACAAGTTAAAGTACGTTTTTAACAAGTTGAAGTTACGTTTTGACAAGTTAAAGTTATATTTCGACACGTTTAATTACGATTTTTTTCAAAGTAAAGTACGTTTTTAACAAATTAAAGTTACATTTTGACAAGTTAAAGTTACATTTTGACACGTTAAAATACGTTTTTTACAAGTTAAAGTACGTTTTTTACAAGTTGAATTACGTTTTTTACAAGTTAAAGTACATTTGTTACAAGTTAAACAACATTTTTGATAAGTTAAATTACGTTTTTTACAAGTTAATATATGTTTTTAACAAGTTAAACTTACGTTTTGATAATTTAAACTTACGTTTTGACAAGTTAAAGTAGGTTTTTTACAAGTTAAAGTTACGTTCTGACAAGTTAAAGTACGTTTTCTACATGTTAAAGTACTTTTTTACATGTTAAAGTACGTGTTGACAAGTTAATGTTAAATTTTGACAAGTTAAATTACGTTTTTTTACAAGTTAAAGTTACATTTTGAAAACTTAAAGTTTCATTTTGACACGTTAAAATACGATTTTTACAAGTTAAAGTACGTTTTTTACAAGTTGAAATACGTTTTTTACAAGTTAAAGTACATTTGTTACAAGTTAAACCATATTTTTGACATGTTAAATTACGTTTTGTACAAATTAATGTATGTTTTTAACAAGTGACAAGATAAAGTTACGTTTTGACAAGTTAATGTAGGTTTTTTCACAAGTTAATGTATGTTTTTTACAAGTTAAAGTTATGTTTTGACAAGTTAAAGTTACGTTTTGACAATTTAAAGTATTTTTTTTACAAGTTAAAGTACATTTTTTACAAGTTAAAGTACCTTTTTTAAAAGTTAAAGTACGTTTTTAACAAGTTAAAGTTTCGTTTTGACAAGTTAAAGTTATATTTTGACACGTTTAATTACGATTTTTTACAAAGTAAAGTACGTTTTTAACAAATTAAAGTTACATTTTGACAAGTTAAAGTTACATTTGAAACGTTAAAATACGTTTTTTACAAGTTAAAGTACGTTTTTTACAAGTTGAATTACGTTTTTTATAAGTTAAAGTACATTTGTTACAAGTTAAACAACATTTTTGATAAGTTAAATTACGTTTTTTACAAGTTAATGTATGTTTTTAACAAGTTAAACTTACGTTTTGATAATTTAAACTTACGTTCTGACAAGTTAAAGTAGGTTTTTTACAAGTTAAAGTTACGTTCTGACAAGTTAAAGTACGTTTTCTACAAGTTAAAGTACTTTTTTACATGTTAAAGTACGTGTTGACAAGTTAATGTTAAATTTTGACAAGTTAAATTACGTTTTTTTACAAGTTAAAGTTACATATTGAAAACTTAAAGTTTCATTTTGACACGTTAAAATACGATTTTTACAAGTTAAAGTACGTTTTTTACAAGTTGAAATACGTTTTTAACAAGTTAAAGTACATTTGTTACAAGTTAAACCATATTTTTGACATGTTAAATTACGTTTTGTACAAATTAATGTATGTTTTTAACAAGTGACAAGATAAAGTTACGTTTTGACAAGTTAATGTAGGTTTTTTTACAAGTTAATGTATGTTTTTTACAAGTTAAAGTTATGTTTTGACAAGTTAAAGTTACGTTTTGACAATTTAAAGTATTTTTTTTACAAGTTAAAGTACATTTTTTACAAGTTAAAGTACCTTTTTTACAAGTTAAAGTACGTTTTTAACAAGTTAAAGTTACGTTTTGACAAGTTAAAGTTATATTTTGACACGTTTAATTACGATTTTTTACAAAGTAAAGTACGTTTTTAACAAATTAAAGTTACATTTTGACAAGTTAAAGTTACATTTGAAACGTTAAAATACATTTTTTACAAGTTAAAGTACGTTTTTTAAAAGTTGAATTACGTTTTTTATAAGTTAAAGTACATTTGTTACAAGTTAAACAACATTTTTGATAAGTTATATTACGTTTTTTACAAGTTAATGTATGTTTTTAACAAGTTAAACTTACGTTTTGATAATTTAAACTTACGTTCTGACAAGTTAAAGTAGGTTTCTTACAAGTTAAAGTTACGTTCTGACAAGTTAAAGTACGTTTTCTACAAGTTAAAGTACTTTTTTACATGTTAAAGTACGTGTTGACAAGTTAATGTTAAATTTTGACAAGTTAAATTATGTTTTTTTACAAGTTAAAGTTACATTTTGAAAACTTAAAGTTTCATTTTGACACGTTAAAATACGATTTTTACAAGTTAAAGTACGTTTTTTACAAATTGAAGTACGTGTTTTACAAGTTAAAGTACATTTGTTACAAGTTAAACCATATTTTTGACATGTTAAATTACGTTTTGTACAAGTTAATGTATGTTTTTAACAAGTGACAAGATAAAGTTACGTTTTGACAAGTTAATGTAGGTTTTTTTACAAGTTAATGTATGTTTTTTACAAGTTAAAGTTATGTTTTGACAAGTTAAAGTTACGTTTTGACAATTTAAAGTATTTTTTTTACAAGTTAAAGTACATTTTTTACAAGTTAAAGTACCTTTTTTAGAAGTTAAAGTTACGTTTTGACAAGTTAAAGTTATATTTTGACACGTATAATTACGGTTTTTAATAAATTAAAGTTACATTTTGACAAGTTAAAGTTACATTTTGACACGTTAAAATTCGTTTTTTACAAGTTAAAGTACGTTTTTTACAAGTTGAAGTACGTTTTATACAAGTTAAAGTACATTTGTTACAAGTTAAACAACATTTTTTATAAGTTAAATTACGTTTTTTAAAAGTTAATGTATGTTTTTAACAAGTTAAACTTACGTTTTGATTATTTAAACTTACGTTTTGACAAGTTAAAGTAGGTTTTTTACAAGTTAAAGTTACGTTCTGACAAGTTAAAGTATGTTTTTTACAAGTTAAAGTACGTTTTTTACAAATTAAAGTTATGTTTTTAACAAGTTAAAGTTACGTTTTGACAAGTTAAAGTTACATTTTGACAAGTTAAATTACGTTTTTTTACAAGTTAAAGTACGTTTTTAACAAGTTAAAGTTACATTTTGAAAAGTTAAATTTTGATTTTGACACGTTAAAATCATTTTCTACAAGTTAAAGTGCGTTTTTTACAAATTGAAGTACGTTTTTTACAAGTTAAAGTACATTTGTTACAAGTTAAACCATATTTTTGACAAGTTAAAATACGTTTTGTACAAGTTAATGTATGTTTTTAACAAGTGACAAGTTAAAGTTACGTTTTGACACGTTAATGTAGGTTTTTTTACAAGTTAATGTATGTTTTTTACAAGTTAAAGTTACGTTTTGACAAGTTAAAATTACGTTTTGACAAGTTAAGGTACGTTTTTTACAAGTTAAAGTACGTCTTTTACAAGTTAAAGTACCTTTTTTACTAGTTAAAGTACGTTTTTGACAAGTTAAAGTTACGTTTTGACAAGTTAAAGTTATATTTTGACACGTTTAATTACGATTTTTTACAAAGTAAAGTACGTTTTTAACAAATTAAAGTTACATTTTGACAAGTTAAAGTTACATTTTGACACGTTAAAATACGTTTTTTACAAGTTAAAGTAGGTTTTTTACAAGTTCAATTACGTTTTTTACAAGTTAAAGTACATTTGTTACAAGTTAACCAACATTTTTGATAAGTTAAATTACGTTTTTTACAAGTTAATGTAAGTTTTTAACAAGTTAAACTTACGTTTTGATAATTTAAACTTACGTTTTGACAAGTTAAAGTAGGATTTTTACAAGTTAAAGTTACGTTCTGACAAGTTAAAGTACGTTTTCTACAAGTTAAAGTACTTTTTTACATGTTAAAGTACGTGTTGACAAGTTAATGTTAAATTTTGACAAGTTAAATTACGTTTTTTTACAAGTTAAAGTTACATTTTGAAAACTTAAAGTTTCATTTTGACACGTTAAAATACGATTTTTACAAGTTAAAGTACGTTTTTTACAAGTTGAAGTACGTTTTTTACAAGTTAAAGTACATTTGTTACAAGTTAAACCATATTTTTGACATGTTAAATTACGTTTTGTACAAGTTAATGCATGTTTTTAACAAGTGACAAGATAAAGTTACGTTTTGACAAGTTACTGTAGGTTTTTTTACAAGTTAATGTATGTTTTTTACAAGTTAAAGTTATGTTTTGACAAGTTAAAGTTACGTTCTGACAATTTAAAGTATTTTTTTTACAAGTTAAAGTACATTTTTTACAAGTTAAAGTACCTTTTTTACAAGTTAAAGTACGTTTTTAACAAGTTAAAGTTACGTTTTGACAAGTTAAAGTTATATTTTGACACGTTTAATTACGATTTTTTACAAAGTAAAGTACGTTTTTAACAAATTAAAGTTACATTTTGACAAGTTAAAGTTATATTTGAAACGTTAAAATACGTTTTTTACAAGTTAAAGTACGTTTTTTACAAGTTGAATTACGTTTTTTACAAGTTAAAGTACATTTGTTACAAGTTAAACAACATTTTTGATAAGTTAAATTACGTTTTTTACCAGTTAATGTAAGTTTTTAACAAGTTAAACTTACGTTTTGATAATTTAAACTTACGTTTTGACAAGTTAAAGTAGGATTTTTACAAGTTAAAGTTACGTTCTGACAAGTTAAAGTACGTTTTCTACAGGTTAAAGTACTTTTTTACATGTTAAAGTACGTGTTGACAAGTTAATGTTAAATTTTGACAAGTTAAATTACGTTTTTTTACAAGTTAAAGTTACATTTTGAAAACTTAAAGTTTCATTTTGACACGTTAAAATACGATTTTTACAAGTTAAAGTACGTTTTTTAAGAGTTAAAGTACGTTTTTTACAAGTTAAAGTACATTTGTTACAAGTTAAACCATATTTTTGACATGTTAAATTACGTTTTGTACAAGTTAATGTATGTTTTTAACAACTGACAAGATAAAGGTACGTTTTGACAAGTTAATGTAGGTTTTTTTACAAGTTTATGTATGTTTTTTACAAGTTAAAGTTCTGTTTTGACAAGTTAAAGTTACGTTTTGACAATTTAAAGTATTTTTTTTACAAGTTAAAGTACATTTTTTACAAGTTAAAGTACCTTTTTTACAAGTTAAAGTACGTTTTTAACAAGTTAAAGTTACGTTTTGACAAGTTAAAGTTATATTTTGACACGTTTAATTACTATTTTTTACAAAGTAAAGTACGTTTTTAACAAAATAAAGTTACATTTTGACAAGTTAAAGTTACATTTGAAACGTTAAAATACGTTTTTTACAAGTTAAAGTACGGTTTTTACAAGTTGAATTACGTTTTTTACAAGTTAAAGTACATTTGTTACAAGTTAAACAACATTTTTGATAAGTTAAATTACGTTTTTTACAAGTTAATGTATGTTTTTAACAAGTTAAACTTACGTTTTGATAATTTAAACTTACGTTCTGACAAGTTAAAGTAGGTTTTTTACAAGTTAAAGTTATGTTCTGACAAGTTAAAGTACGTTTTCTACAAGTTAAAGTACTTTTTTACATGTTAAAGTACGTGTTGACAAGTTAATGTTAAATTTTGACAAGTTAAATTACGTTTTTTTACAAGTTAAAGTTACATTTTGAAAACTTAAAGTTTCATTTTGACACGTTAAAATACGATTTTTACAAGTTAAAGTACGTTTTTTACAAGTTAAAGTACATTTGTTACAAGTTAAACCATATTTTTGACATGTTAAATTACGTTTTGTACAAGTTAATGTATGTTTTTAACAAGTGACAAGATAAAGTTACGTTTTGACAAGTTAATGTAGGTTTTTTTACAAGTTAATGTATGTTTTTTACAAGTTAAAGTTATGTTTTGAAAAGTTAAAGTTACGTTTTGACAATTTAAAGTATTTTTTTTACAAGTTAAAGTACATTTTTTACAAGTTAAAGTACCTTTTTTACAAGTTAAAGTACGTTTTTAACAAGTTAAAGTTACGTTTTGACA
>CATQIS010000056.1:0-37855 GCA_958296335.1 Urtica urens | reverse complement strand
AACTTGTAAAAAACGTACTTTAACTTGTAAAAAACCTACTTTAACTTGTCAAAACGTAACTTTAACTTGTCAAAATGTAAGTTTAACTTGTTTAAAACGTACTTTAGCTTGTAAAAAAACGTACTTTAACTTGTAAAAGACGTACTTTAACTTGTCAAAATGTAACTTTAACTTGTAATAAACCTACATTAACTTGTCAAAACATAAATTTAACTTGTTAAAATTTGAGTATAACTTGTTAAAAATAAACATTAACTTGTAAAAAACGTATTTTAACGTGTCAAAATGTAACTTTAACTTGTGAAAACGTAACTTTAACTTGTTAAAAACGTACTTTAACTTGTAAAAAATGTAATTTAACTTATCAAAATGTAACTTTAACTTGTCAAACGTAACTTTAAATTATTAAAAACGTACATTAACTTGTAAAAAACGTACTTTAACTTGTCAAAACGTAACTTTAACTTGTCAAAACGTAAGTTTAACTTGTTAAAAACATATACTAACTAGTAAAAAACGTATTTTAACTTTGCAAAAATGTGGTTGGACTTGTAACAAATGTACTTTAACTTGAAAAACGTACTTCAACTTGTAAAAAACGTACTTTAACTTGTAAAAACCCTACTTTAACTTGTCAAAATGTACTTTAACTTGTAAAAAACCTACATTAAATTGTCAAACCGTAACTTTAACTTGTCAAAACGTGAGTTTAACTTGCTAAAAACATACATTAACTTGTAAAAAACAATCTTTAACTTGTCAAAAATGTGGTTTAACTTGTAACAAATGTACATTAACTTGTAAAAACGTACTTCAACTTGTAAAAAACGTACTTTAACTTGTAAAAAACCTACTTTAACTTGTCAAAACGTAACTTTAATTTGTCAAAACGTAATTTTAACTTATAAAAAACGTACTTTAACTTGTCAAAATGTAATTTTTATGTGTCAAAACGTAACTTTAAGTTGTTAAAACGTAACTTTAACTGGTAAAAAATATACTTTAACTTGTAAAAAACGTACTTCAACTTGTAATACTCGTAAATTTCCTTGTAAAAAACGTACTTCAACTTGTAAAAAACGTAATTTAACTTGTAAAAAACGTATTTTATCATGTCAAAATGTAACTTTAACTTGTCAAAACGTAACTTTAACTTGTTTAAAACGTACTTTAACTTGTAAAAAACGTACTTTAACTTGTCAAAACGTAACTTTAACTTGTCAAAAACCTACTTTAAC
The DNA here is from genome assembly GCA_958296335.1 of Urtica urens. Lineage (NCBI taxonomy): Eukaryota > Viridiplantae > Streptophyta > Magnoliopsida > Rosales > Urticaceae > Urtica > Urtica urens. Next base: position 36,617 of record CATQIS010000056.1, on the reverse strand, counting down.
TGGTCAAAACGTAACTTTAACTTGTCAAAACGTATGTTTAACTTGTTAAAAATGTACTTTAACTTGTCAAAACGTAAGTTAACCTTGTTAAAAACATATATTAACTTGTAAAAAAAGTACTTTAACTTGTCAAAAATGTGGTTTAACTTGTAACAAATGGACTTTAACTTGTAAAAACGTACTTAAAATTGTAAAAAACGTACTTTAACTTGTAAAAAACCTACTTTAACTTGTCAATACGTAACTTTAATTTGTCAAAACGTAAGTTTAACTTGTTAAAAACGTAATTTAACTTGTCAAAACTTAAATTTAACTTGTAAAAAACGTACTTTAACTTGTCAAAATATAATTTTAATGTGTCATAACGTAACTTTAAGTTATTAAAATGAAACTTTAACTTGTAAAAAACATACTTCAACTTAAAAAAAACGTACTTCAACTTGTAAAACACTTGCTTTAACTTGTAAAAAACCTACTTTAACTTGTAAAAAACGTATTTTAACGTATCAAAGTGTAACATTAACTTGTCAAAACGTAAATTTAACTTGTTAAAAACGTACTTTACCTTGTAAAAAACCGACTTTAACTTGTCAAACGTAACTTTAACTTGTGAAAACGTAAATTTAATTTGTTAAAAACGTACTTTAATTTGTAAAAAACGTACTTTAATTTGTAAAAGACGTACTTTAATTTGTCAAAACGTAACTTTAACTTGTAAAAAACCTACATTAATTTGTCAAAACGTAACCTTAACTTGTCAAAACGTGAGTTTAACTTGTTAAAAACATAATTAACTTGTACAAAACGTACTTTAACTTGTCAAAAATGTGGTTTAACTTGTAAAATGTACTTTAACTTGTCAAAACGTAACTTAAACTTGTTAAAAACTTAACTTTAAGTTGTTAAAACATAACTTTAACTTGTAAAAAACGTACTTCAACTTGTAAAAAACGTACATCAACTTGTAAATCACTTGCTTCAACTTGCAAAAAACGTACTTTATCTTGTAAAAAACATATTTTAACGTGTCAAAATGTAACTTTAACTTGTGAAAACGTAACTTTAACTTGTTAAAAACGTACTTTAACTTGTAAAAAATGTAATTTAACTTATCAAAATGTAACTTTAACTTGTCAAAACGTAACTTTAAATTATTAAAAACATACTTTAACTTGTAAAAAACGTACTTTAACTTGTCAAAACGTAACTTTAACTTGTCAAAACGTAAGTTTAAGTTGTTAAAAACATATATTAACTAGTAAAAAACGTACTTTAACTTTGCAAAAATGTGGTTGGACTTGTAACAAATGTACTTTAACTTGAAAAACGTACTTCAACTTGTAAAAAACGTACTTTAACTTGTAAAAACCCTACTTTAACTTGTCAAAACGTAACTTTAACTTGTAAAAAACCTACATTAAATTGTCAAAACGTAACTTTAATTTGTCAAAACGTGAGTTTAACTTGTAAAAAACGTAGTTTAACTAGTCAAAACATAACTTTAACTTGTAAACAACATACATTAACTTGTCAAAATGTAATTTAAATGTGTCAAAACATAACTTTATGTTGTTAGAACGTAACTTTAAGTTGTAAAAAATGTACTTTAACTTGTAAAGAACATACTTCAACTTCTAAAACACGTACTTTAACTTGTAAAAACCGTACTTCAACTTGTAAAAAACGAACTTTAATTTGTAAAAAACGTATTTGAACGTATCAAAATGTAACTTTAACTTGTCAAAAACGTAAATTTAACTTGTTAAAAACGTACTTTAACTTGTAAAAAACCTACTTTAACTTATCAAAACGTAACTTTAACTTGTAAAAACGTAAGTTTAACTTGTTAAAAACGTACTTTAATTTGTAAAAAACGTACTTTAACTTGTAAAAGACGTACTTTAACTTGTCAAAACGTAACTTTAACTTGTTAAAAACCTACATTAACTTGTCAAAACGTAACTTAACTTGTCAAAACGTGAGTTTAACTTGTTAAAAACATACATTAACTTGTAAAAAGCGTACTTTAACTTGTCAAAAATCTGGTTTAACTTGTAAAAACGTACTTCAACTTGTAAAAAACGTACTTTAACTTGTAAAAAAAGTACTTTAACTTGTCAAAAATGTGGTTTAACTTGTAACAAATGGACTTTAACTTGTAAAAACGTACTTCAACTTGTAAAAAACGTACTTTAACTTGTAAAAAACCTACCTTAACTTGTCAAAATGTAACTTTAATTTGTCAAAACGTAAGTTTAACTTGTTAAAAACGTAGTTTAACTAGTCAAAACGTAACTTTAACTTGTAAAAAACATACATTAACTTGTCAAAATGTAATTTAAATGTGTCAAAACGTAACTTTATGTTGTTAGAACGTAACTTTAACTTGTAAAAAATGTACTTTAACTTGTAAAGAACATACTTCAACTTCTAAAACACGCACTTTAACTTGTAAAAACCGTACTTCAACTTGTAAAAAATAAACTTTAATTTGTAAAAAACGTATTTGAACGTATCAAAATGTAACTTTAACTTGTCAAAACGTAAATTTAAATTGTTAAAAACGTACTTTAACTTGTAAAAAACCTACTTTAACCTGTCAAAACGTAACTTTAACTTGTAAAAACGTAAGTTTAACTTGTTAAAAACGTACTTTAATTTGTAAAAAACGTACTTTAACTTGTAAAAGACGTACTTTAACTTGTCAAAACGTAACTTTAACTTGTAAAAAACCTACATTAACTTGTCAAAACGTAACTTTAACTTGTCAAAACGTGAGTTTAACTTGTTAAAAACATACATTAACTTGTAAAAAACGTACTTTAACTTGTCAAAAATCTGGTTTAACTTGTAACAAATGTACTTTAACTTCTAAAAACGTACTTCAACTTGTAAAAAACGTACTTTAACTTGTAAAAAACCTACTTTAACTTGTCAAAAATGTTGTTTAACTTGTAACAAATGGACTTTAACTTCTAAAAACGTACTTCACCTTGTAAAAAACGTACTTTAACTTGTAAAAAACCAACTTTAACTTGTCAAAACGTAACTTTAATTTGTCAAAAAGTTTAACTTGTTAAAAACGTAGTTTAACTTGTCAAAACGTAACTTTAACTTGTAAAAAACGTACAGTAACTTTTCAAAATGTAATTTAAATGTGTCAAAACGTAACTTTATGTTGTTAAAACGTAACTTTAACTTGTAAAAAATGTACTTTAACTTATAAAGAACATACTTCAACTTCTAAAACACGTATTCAACTTCTAAAAACCGTTCTTCAACTTGTAAAAAACGAACTTTAATTTGTAAAAAACGTATTTTAACGTATCAAAATGTAACTTTAACTTGTGAAAACGTAAATTTAACTTTTTAAAAATGTACTTTAACTTGTAAAAATCCAACTTTAACTTGTCAAAACGTAACTTTAACTTGTCAAAACGTAAGTTAAATTTGTTAGAAACGTACTTTAATTTGTAAAAAATGTACTTTAAATTGTAAAAGACGTACTTTAAATTGTCAAAACGTAACTTTAACTTGTAAAAAACCTACATTAACTTGTCAAAACGTAACTTTAACTTGTCAAAACGTGAGTTTAACTTGATAAAAACATATATTAACTTGTAAAAAACGTACTTTAACTTGTCAAAAACCTGGTTTAACTTGTAACAAATGTACTTTAACTTGTAAAAACGTAATTCAACTTGTAAAAAACGTACTTTAACTTGTAAAAAACCTACTTTAACTTGTCAATACGTAACTTTAATTTGTCAAAACGTAAGTTTAACTTGTTAAAAACGTAATTTAATTTCAAAACGTAACTTTAACTTGTCAAAATGTAATTTTAATGTGTCAAAACGTAACTTTAAGTTGTTAAAACGTAACTTTAACTTGTAAAAAACGTACTTCAACTTGTAAAAAACGTACTTCAACTTGTAAAACACTTGCTTCAACTTGTAAAAAACGTACTTTAACTTGTGAAAACGTAACTTTAAATTGTGAAAACGTAACTGTAAATTGTTAAAAACGTACTTTAACTTGTAAAAAACGTACTTTAACTCGTAAAAAACGTACTTTAACTTGTCAAAACGTAACTTTAACTTTTAAAAACCTACTTTAACTTGTCAAAACGTAACTTTAACTTGTCAAAACGTAAGTTTAACTTGCTAAAAACATATATTAACTAGTAAAAAACGTACTTTAACTTGTTAAAAATGTGGTTTGACTTGTAACAAATGTACTTTAACTTGTAAAAATGTACTTCAACTTGTAAAAAACGTACTTTAACTTGTATAAAACCTACTTTAATTTGTCAAAACGTAACTTTAATTTGTCAAAACGTAAGTTTAACTTGTTAAAAACGTAATTTAACTTGTCAAAACGTAAATTTAACTTGTAAAAAACGTACTTTAACTTGTCAAAATATAATTTTAATGTGTCAAAACGTAACTTTAAGTTATTAAAATGAAACTTTAACTTGTAAAAAACATACTTCAACTTAAAAAAAACGTACTTCAACTTGTAAAACACTTGCTTTAACTTGTAAAAAACGTACTTCAACTTGTAAAACACGTACTGTAACTAGTAAAAAATGTATTTTAACGTCTCAAAATGTAACTTTAACTTGTCAAAACGTAACTTTAACTTGTTAAAAACGTACTTTAACTTGTAAAAATTTAATTTTAATGTGTCAAAACGTAACTTTAACTTGTCAAAACGTAACTTTAAGTTGTTAAAACGTAACTTTAACTTGTAAAAAATGTACTTTAACTTGTAAAGAACGTACTTCAACTTGTAAAACACGTACTTTAACTTGTAAAAAACGTACTTCAACTTGTAAAAAACGTACTTTAATTTGTAAAAAAACGTATTTTAAAGTATCAAAATGTAACTTTAATTTGTCAAAACGTAAATTTAACTTGTTTAAAACGTATTTTAACTTGTAAAAAACGTACATTAACTTGTCAAAACGTAACTTTAACTTGTAAAAAACCTACTTTAACTTGTCAAAACGTAAGTTTAATTTGTCAAAACGTAAGTTTAACTTGTTAAAAATGTAGTTTAACTTGTCAAAACGTAACCTTAACTTGTAAAAAATGTACATTAACTTGTCAAAATGTAATTTAAATGTGTCAAAACGTAACTTTAACTTGTAAAAAATGTACTTTAACTTGTAAAGAACATACTTCAACTTTTAAAACACGTACTTTAACTTGTAAAAACCGTACTTCAACTTGTAAAAAACGAACTTCAATTTGTAAAAAACGTATTTGAACGTATCAAAATGTAACTTTAACTTGTCAAAACGTAAATTTAACTTGTTAAAAATGTACTTTAACTTGTAAAAAACCTACATTAACTTGTCAAAACGTAACTTTAACTTGTCAAAACGTAAGTTTAACTTGTTAAAAACGTACTTTAATTTGTAAAAAACGTACTTTAACTTGTAAAAGACGTACTTTAACTTGTCAAAACGTAACTTTAACTTGTAAAAAACCTACATTAACTTGTCAAAACGTAACTTTAACTTGTCAAAACGTGAGTTTAACTTGTCAAAACGTGAGTTTAACTTGTTAAAAACATACATTAACTTGTCAAAAATCTGGTTTAACTTGTAACAAATGTACTTTAACTTGTAAAAACGTACTTCAACTTGTAAAAAACGTACTTTAACTTGTAAAAAACCTACTTTAACTTGTCAAAAATGTTGTTTAACTTGTAACAAATGGACTTTAACTACTAAAAACGTACTTCAACTTGTAAAAAACGTACTTTAACTTGTAAAAAACCAACTTTAACTTGTCAAAACGTAACTTTAATTTGTCAAAAAGTTTAACTTGTTAAAAACGTAGTTTAACTTGTCATAACGTAACTTTAACTTGTAAAAAACGTACATTAACTTTTCAAAATGTAATTTAAATGTGTCAAAACGTAACTTTATGTTGTTAAAACGTAACTTTAACTTGTAAAAAATGTACTTTAACATGTAAAGAACATACTTCAACTTCTAAAACACGTACTTCAACTTGTAAAAACCGTTCTTCAACTTGTAAAAAACGAACTTTAATTTGTAAAAAACGTATTTTAACGTATCAAAATGTAACTTTAATTTGTCAAAACGTAAATTTAACTTTTTAAAAACGTACTTTAACTTGTAAAAATCCAACTTTAACTTGTTAAAACGTAAATTTAACTTGTCAAAACGTAACTTTAAGTTGTTAAAACGTAACTTTAACTTGTAAAAAATGTACTTTAACTTGTAAAGAACGTACTTCAACTTGTAAAACACGTACTTTAACTTGTAAAAAACGTACTTCAACTTGTAAAAAACGTACTTTAATTCGTAAAAAAAAGTATTTTAAAGTATCAAAATGTAACTTTAATTTGTCAAAACGTAAATTTAACTTGTTTAAAACGTATTTTAACTTGTAAAAAACGTACATTAACTTGTCAAAACGTAACTTTAACTTGTAAAAAACCTACTTTAACTTGTCAAAACGTAACTTTAATTTGTCAAAATGTAAGTTTAACTTGTTAAAATATAGTTTAACTTGTCAAAACGTAACTTTAACTTGTAAAAAACGTACATTAACTTGTCAAACTGTAATTTAAATGTGTCAAAACGTAAGTTTATGTTGTTAAAACGTAACTTTAACTTGTAAAAAATGTACTTTAACTTGTAAAGAACATACTTCAACTTTTAAAACACGTACTTTAACTTGTAAAAACCGTACTTCAACTTGTAAAAAACGAACTTTAATTTGTAAAAAACGTATTTGAACGTATCAAAATGTAACTTTAACTTGTCAAAACGTAAATTTAACTTGTTAAAAACGTACTTTAACTTGTAAAAAACCTACTTTAACTTGTCAAAACGTAACTTTAACTTGTCAAAACGTAACTTTAACTTGTCAAAACGAAAGTTTAACTTGTTAAAAACGTACTTTAATTTGTAAAAAACGTACTTTAACTTGTAAAAGACGTACTTTAACTTGCCAAAACGTAACTTTAACTTGTAAAAAATCTACATTAACTTGTCAAAACGTAACTTTAACTTGTTAAAACGTGAGTTAAACTTATTAAAAACATACATTAACTTGTAAAAAACGTACTTTAACTTCTCAAAAATCTGGTTTAACTTGTAACAAATGTACTTTAACTTGTAAAAAACGTACTTTAACTTGTCAAAACGTAACTTTAACTTGTAAAAAATCTACATTAACTTGTCAAAACGTAACTTTAACTTGTCAAAACGTGAGTTTAACTTCTCAAAACGTGAGTTTAACTTGTTAAAAACATACATTAACTTGTAAAAAACGTACTTTAACTTGTCAAAAATCTGGTTTAACTTGTAAAAAATGTACTTTAACATGTAAAAACGTACTTCAACTTGTAAAAAAAGTACTTTAACTTGTAAAAAACCTACTTTAACTTGTCAAAAATGTTGTTTAACTTGTAAGAAATGAACTTTAACTTCTAAAAACGTACTTTAACTTGTAAAAAACCAACTTTAACTTGTCAAAACGTAACTTTAATTTGTCAAAAAGTTTAACTTGTTAAAAACGTAGTTTAACTTGTCAAAACGTAACTTTAACTTGTAAAAAACGTACATTAAGTTTTCAAAATGTAATTTAAATGTGTCAAAACGTAACTTTATGTTGTTAAAACGTAACTTTAACTTGTAAAAAATGTACTTTAACTTGTAAAGAACATACTTCAACTTCTAAAAAACGTACTTTAACTTGTCAAAAATCTGGTTTAACTTGTAACAAATGTACTTTAACTTGTAAAAACGTAATTCAACTTGTAAAAAACGTAATTTAACTTGTAAAAAACCTACTTTAACTTGTCAATACGTAACTTTAATTTGTCAAAACGTAAGTTTAACTTGTTAAAAACGTAATTTAACTTGTCAAAACGTAACTTTAACTTGTCAAAATGTAATTTTAATGTGTCAAAACGTAACTTTAACTTGTTAAAACGTAACTTTAACTTGTTAAAAACGTACTTCAACTTGTAAAAAACGTACTTCAACTTGTAAAACACTTGCTTCAACTTGTAAAAAACGTAACTTTAAATTATTAAAAACGTACTTTAACTTGTAAAAAACGTACTTTAACTCGTAAAAAACGTACTTTAACTTGTCAAAACGTAACTTTAACTTTTAAAAACCTACTTTAACTTGTCAAAACGTAACTTTAACTTGTCAAAACGTAAGTTTAACTTGTTAAAAATGTGGTTTGACTTGTAACAAATGTACTTTAACTTGTAAAAATGTACTTCAACTTGTAAAAAACGTACTTTAACTTGTAAAAAACCTACTTTAACTTGTCAAAACGTAACTTTAATTTGTCAAAACGTAAGTTTAACTTGTTAAAAACGTAATTTAACTTGTCAAAACGTAAATTTAACTTGTAAAAAACGTACTTTAACTTGTCAAAATATAATTTTAATGTGTCAAAACGTAACTTTAAGTTATTAAAATGAAACTTTAACTTGTAAAAAACATACTTCAACTTAAAAAAAACGTACTTCAACTTGTAAAACACTTGCTATAACTTGTAAAAAACGTACTTCAACTTGTAAAACACGTACTGTAACTAGTAAAAAATGTATTTTAACGTGTCAAAATGTAACTTTAACTTGTCATAACGTAACTTTAACTTGTTAAAAACGTACTTTAACTTGTAAAAATTTAATTTTAATGTGTCAAAACGTAACTTTAACTTGTCAAAACGTAACTTTAAGTTGTTAAAACGTAACTTTAACTTGTAAAAAATGTCCTTTAACTTGTAAAGAACGTACTTCAACTTGTAAAACACGTACTTTAACCGGTAAAAAACGTACTTCAACTTGTAAAAAACGTACTTTAATTTGTAAAAATGTATTTTAAAGTATCAAAATGTAACTTTAATTTGTCAAAACGTAAATTTAACTTGTTTAAAACGTATTTTAACTTGTAAGAAACGTACATTAACTTGTCAAAACGTAACTTTAACTTGTAAAAAACCTACTTTAACTTGTCAAAACGTAACTTTAATTTGTCATAACGTAAGTTTAACTTGTTAAAAATGTAGTTTAACTTGTCAAAACGTAACTTTAACTTGTAAAAAACGTACATTAGCTTGTCAAAATGTAATTTAAATGTGTCAAAACGTAAGTTTATGTTGTTAAAACGTAACTTTAACTTGTAAAAAATGTACTTTAACTTGTAAAGAACATATTTCAACTTTTAAAACACGTACTTTAACTTGTAAAAACCGTACTTCAACTTGTAAAAAACGAACTTTAATTTGTAAAAAACGTATTTGAACGTATCAAAATGTAACTTTAACTTGTCAAAACGTAAATTTAACTTGTTAAAAACGTACTTTAACTTGTAAAAAAGCTACTTTAACTTGTCAAAACGTAACTTTAACTTGTCAAAACGTAAGTTTAACTTGTTAAAAACGTACTTTAATTTGTGAAAAACGTACTTTAACTTGTAAAAGACGTACTTTAACTTGTCAAAACGTAACTTTAACTTCTAAAAAACCTACATTAACTTGTTAAAACGTAACTTTAACTTGTCAAAACGTGAGTTAAACTTATTAAAAACATACATTAACTTGTAAAAAACGTACTTTAACTTCTCAAAAATCTGGTTTAACTTGTAACAAATGTACTTTAACTTGTAAAAACGTACTTCAACTTGTAAAAAACTTACTTTAACTTGTAAAAAACCTACTTTAACTTGTCAAAAATGTTGTTTAACTTGCAACAAATGGACTTTAACTTCTAAAAACGTACTTCAACTTGTAAAAAACGTACTTTAACTTGTAAAAAACCAACTTTAACTTGTCAAAACGTAAATTTAATTTGTCAAAACGTAAGTTTAACTTGTTAAAAACGTATTATAACTTGTCAAAACGTAACTTTAACTTGTAAAAAACGTACATTAACTTTTCAAAATGTAATTTAAATGTGTCAAAACGTAACTTTATGTTGTTAAAACGTTACTTTAACTTGTAAAAAATGTACTTTAACTTGTAAAGAACATACTTCAACTTCTAAAACACGTACTTTAACTTGTAAAAACCGTACTTCAACTTGTAAAAAACAAACTTTAATTTGTAAAAAACGTATTTTAACGTATCAAAATGTAACTTTAACTTGTCAAAACGTAACTTTAACTTGTCAAAACGTTAGTTAAACTTGTTAAAAACGTAATTGAATTTGTAAAAAACGTAGTTTAACTTGTAAAAGACCTACTTTAACTTGTCAAAACGTAACTTTAACTTGTAAAAAACCTACATTAACTTGTCAGAACGTAACTTTAACTTGTCAAAACGTGACTTTAACTTGTTAAAAACATACATTAACTTGTAAAAAACGTACTTTAACTTGTCAAAAATCTGGTTTAACTTGTAACAAATGTACTTTAACTTGTAAAAACGTACTTCAACTTGTAAAAAACGTACTTTAACTTGTAAAAAAAGTACTTCAACTTGTAAAAAACGTACTTTAACTTGTAAAAACCCTACCTAAACTTGTCAAAATGTAACTTTAATTTGTCAAAACGTAAGTTTAACTTGTTAAAAACGTAGTTTAACTTGTCAAAACGTAACTTTAACTTGTAAAAAACGTAACTTTAACTTGTCAAAATGTAATTTAAATGTGTCAAAACGTAACTTTATGTTGTTAAAACGTAACTTTAACTTGTAATTAATGTACTTTAACTTGTAAAGAACATACTTCAACTTGTAAAACACGTACTTTAACTTGTAAAAACCGTACTTCAATTCGTAAAAAATGTTCTTTAATTTGTAAAAAACGTATTCTAACGTATCAAAATGTAACTTTAACTTGTCAAAACGTAAATTTAACTTGTTAAAAACGTACTTTAACTTGTAAAAAACCTACTTTAACTTGTCTAAACGTAACTTTAACTTGTCAAAACGTAATTTTAACTTGTAAAAAACGTACTTTAATTTGTAAAAAACATACTTTAACTGTTGGAATTTATTTAACAATTAAAAAATATTAATTATAATACACATCCTATGTGGCGGAAAATTATAATTAGATATAATATATTAAAACTAATTTTAATATATTTAACAACCTAAGGCATTAAAATTTATTAAGTAATTATAAACGATTTATAATTCACAAGCTCAATAAAATAATAATAAATTATATAACATTTATATAATTATGTAATTGAGAAAGACTTACGTAAATAGTTGTAAACAACTATGACGTTGCTAGCTAACTCCGGAATGCCACGTCACGCCCAAATCCCGAGAAAAGGCTCGTCGGAATGCTCAGCAGCGTCCTCGCCGGAATGGGAACTGTCGCCGGATTGCACAGCCCCTGGAAGCCTCGTCGGACTGGGATTTCTCGCCTGACAGGGAGCCTGCCGGAATGGGTGACCTCGCCGGACTGGGAACCTCGCCGGACTGGAATCTGTCGCCGCACAGGGACCTGCCTGACAGGGACCTCGCCGGATTGGGAGCCTAGCCGGACTGGGACTTCTCGCCGGACTGGAGATCACTGGGACCCCTCGCCTGATGACCTCGCTGGATTGCCCTCGTCGGAATGCCCTCGCCGGATTGCCCTCGCCGGATTGGATCTCCTCGCCTGACAGACAGACTCGCCGGATTGGATCTGCCTCGCCGGATTGCCTCTGTCTCGCCGGATTGGATCCGCCTGACTGGTAGCCCTCGCCGGATTGGATCTGGGTCGCCGGAATGGACTCCTGGGAGCTGGGAGGTCGCCGGAATACACCAAAAACGATCTAGGGTGTTTTGTGATGGCTAAAACCTTTTCAAACAATTTTAAAAATTCCAAAACAGTTTTCTAAATTATTCAAACACCACAAGTGATGAATCAACAATATTACACAAGGAAAATATTGAGATCAAGAGTGTGGGCTCTTAAGAACAATTAGGAATCAAAGATGAAAAGGGGGAAAACAATTTTCTCTCTTTTGTTTAGGGTTTTGGCCGAGAATTGCACAAGGGGGAAGGGAGAGAGAGTTGCCGAAAATCACTTAGGGTTAGGCTTAGGTGATTAGGGTTTTCTTAGCTTATTTATACAGGTTATAAATGGGCTTTAGCTGGGTCAAACCCATGACCCTATTCACTTAAGGAATCCGGCCAAAACACTCTCTCCTTACTCGTCCATGTCTTTGATTTTTGTTCCTAAATTTATTTGATTTAATTTCTAAAATTAATTTAGAACTCTCATTATTATTTAATGACACTTCATTAAATATATTTCGTAGTTATCGAATAAGTACGAATTAAGAAATAATTTGTTTTCTTCTTTTAACATATTTAATCACTCGAGAATGTCATCATCAATATGATGTTATCTTGTGATTCAATAAACAAAATAAATAACTATTTATTTATCGAGTTTCAAGAAAACAACTTTCCCAATATAAATCACTATTTATATTTAATGAGTAAATCAACTTTTCAAGTTCTTTTAGTCTCTTCCAAGTGTCTATCATTGAGACCTCATGGACCCACATGAACGAAGCTTTAGAATAAAGTACGGACACAAAAGTTCACAAACTTTTTCCGACTTTTAATTCTTAATATTGATCGATTCCACTAAAGGACCAATATTGATAATCTCTCTGTTCATGTGCGTATCTTTTATGTTTGATATGAAGAAACAATTTCTCATACGATCCACGGAGTATATTACGATGTTACCCTTCATGTGTATCAGTAACTGAGAGGAATGTAAAAATTACTGTTTTACCCCTCGAGTTATTATTTCACTAACTCCTTTGTTATTTGTGAATGAGAAAAACATAGAGTGAGATGTCTGTACATGTCACATGTTTTAATCAAGGAATGAACTCATTCAATGAATACCTGGCCAGGTTTATTCATTCACACTCTCATAACAAAGCATAGTGTGATACTAATGCATTTGCATTGTTGTTACATGAATTCCATATCTGTGAATCATGTAACCCAACATTGCATCCTTGTGACACCAACAGTCGGGTCAGATGCAACTAAAATTTAGTCATTGCCCATTGACGAATCAAATGTCACAAAGTGCAATGTCAATTACATATTCACTTCAGGATTAAGGTAAGTATCATAATACTCCTTTAGTTGTGAACTTGAAGTTTCGAGTGTGTAAACAGTTTTGTCTCGAGCTTCTAAGTGTCACTGGTCTTGTTCAGTATCTTCTATAAAATACTCAGTATGAATCATAGAGTCACAACTCTCTATATCACAAGATGAGATATCATGATTCATGCTAACAATCAATAATAAGATACGATTGCTCTATCGATCTTTAGATTGCGAACAAATGGTTTCAAACTTGTCACAAGGGGTTATCTTGTCAAGTCTGTACTTAACACCCTTTTCGTTGATGACAGTTTCAGAGCATAGCTTAAACATAACTAAACACAGTCTTATAAAGAATGAACATTTATTAATATCAATGTTCCAACAAAATATAAATACACAAAGTATCTTAATGTCTAATATCTCCTTTGTGGGCACCAATCCCAACAAACTCCCACTTGACTCAAAGGAGATGCGAATGGTCCTTCAGTCCCAATCCTTCTAGGTGTCCCTCGAAGACTTTACTCGTTAAAGGCTTCGTGAAGGGATCAGCAAGGTTATCTAACGTTGAGATCTTCATGACTTCTGCATCCCCTCTGTGAACGATGTCTCGAACGAGGTGAAACTTGCGTTCTATGTGTTTAGAGCGCTTGTGACTTCTTGGCTCCTTACAATTAGCGACAGCCCCACTGTTATCACAATAAAGTGTAATAGGCTCGCTTGCACTTGGAACAACTTCCAAGTATATAAGGAATTTCCTTAGCCACACAGCCTCCTTTGCAGCTTCACAAGCTGCCACATACTCGGCTTCCATGGTCGAGTCAGCAACACAAGATTGCTTGATACTCCTCCAAACCACGGATCCACCATTCAGGGTGAACACAGACCCTGATGTGGACTTCCTGGAATCCTTGTCCGCCTGAAAATCGGAGTCGGTGTAACCCGTCATATTTAGGTCACCACCTGAATATGCAAGCATGTAGTTTCTCGTTCTCCGAAGATACTTGAGAACATGCTTGACAGCAACCCAGTGCTCGGGTCCAGGGTTCGACTGGAATCTGCTCACTACGCCTACTGCATAGCATATGTCTGGTCTCGTGCAAAGCATAGCATACATGAGACTTCCTACGGCTGAAGCGTAAGGAATGTGTCTCATGTCCTCAACTTCTTGAGGTGTCTTGGGAGACTGCTCGTTTGAGAGATGCACTCCATGTCTGAAAGGTAGCTGTCCTTTCTTGGAGTCTTGCATACTGAAGCGATCCATGATCTTATCAATATAAGATGCTTGGGAGAGTGCTAGCTTACGGTTCTTTCGATCTCTAAATATCTGAATACCTAGAATGTAAGCTGCCTCTCCTAGATCCTTCATCTCAAACTGCTTTGATAGCCAGACTTTAACCTCTGACAACTTTCCTACATCATTCCCAATGAGTAGTATGTCGTCAACATAAAGGACTAAGAAAACCACTTTGCCATCGTTTATCATCTTATAAACGCATGGCTCATCTACAGACTGATCAAAGCCGTAGCTCTTTACAGTCTCGTCGAATCTAATATTCCACGACCTAGATGCTTGCTTGAGTCCATAAATGGACTTGAGCAATTCACAAACCTTGCCCTGTTGGCCTTTCTCCATGAACCCGTCTGGTTGAGCCATATATATGCGCTCATCAAGATTGCCATTCAGAAATGCAGTCTTGACATCCATTTGCCAGATTTCATAATCTAGGGCTGCGGCAATGGATAAGAGAGTTCGGATGGATTTTAGCATTGCGACTGGCGAGAAGGTATCCTCATAGTCGATACCTTCTTTCTGTGTGTACCCCTTTGCCACAAGTCGTGCTTTAAATGTCTCGACATTTCCATCCGGTCCTCTCTTCTTCTTATAGATCCATTTACAGCCTACAGGCTTGATGCCTTCAGGCAGATCTACAAGCTTCCAGACCTCGTTGACATACATCGAATGCATTTCAACGTTCATGGCTTCTTGCCATAGGTTTGCCTCGGAACTCTGCATTGCATGGGAAAATTATACGGGATCATCTTCTTCATTGTTTGCAACTGCAGTAAAAGATTCTCCGATACCTATGTATCGAACAGGTTGTCTCACAACTCTGTTGCTACGACGAAGCGCAGGAGTCTCTGATTCCGAGCTTGGTTCTCCCATTGTTGGAATAGGACCCGTCCTATCTTGTGAAGTACTAGTTGCTTCACCCAACAGTTCCTTTAGCACAAGTCTGCTTCTTGGTACCGTATTCTTCATATAATCTGCTTCCAGAAACCTAGCGTTCGTGCTAACGAACGTTTTCTGGTCAGCAGCATTATAGAAGATGTACCCTTTTGTTTCTTTTGAATATCCCACGAACAGGCATACTTCTGAACGACTAGCCAACTTGCTAGTCTTGTGTCTCAGCACATGTGCTGGACAACCCCAGATGCGAGTATGGTGTAAAACAGATTTTCTACCACTCCATCTTTCATAGGGTGTGCCAGGTACCGTTTTAGATGGAACCTGGTTCAGAATGTAAGCTGCTGTTTCAAGGGCATATCCCCAGAACGAATTAGGAAGCGATGAGTAACTCATCATCGATCTCACCATATCTAGTAAAGTTCGATTCCTTCTCTCTGACACACCGTTTTGCTGCGGAGTGCCAGGTGCTGTAAGCTGAGAATGAATGCCTTCTTCTCTAAGAAAGTCTTCGAACTCTCCAGACAAGTACTCTCCCCCTCGATCTGATCGAAGGGTTTTGATCTGTTTCTCCGTTTGCTTTTCAACTAAAGCCTTATACTGTTTGAACATTTCAAAAGTATCTGACTTATGTCGCATAAGGTAGATTTGACCAAATCTAGAGTAGTCATCAGTGAAGGTTACAAAATATTCGTAACCTCCTCTTGCCTGAATGTTAATTGGACCACATACATCACTATGTATCAGTTCCAATACTTGTGTGGCCCTAAGACCCTTTGTTGAGAAAGGTCTCTTGGTCATCTTGCCTTCAAGACAGGATTCACATGTGGGAAGGCTTCCCACGTGTAGAGATTTCAAAGGACCATCCTTTGTTAGTCTCTTGATCCTATCTAGGCCTATATGTCCAAGACGCAGGTGCCATAGATATGTGTCATCAGTTTCATCAGTATGAAACGTCTTACGCTTCCTAAGTGAATCACCATTCACTTCGGTGTCCAAGATTGTCGGCTCAGCAGGATATAAGTAATATATTGAATCCACACGTTGAGCTTTAGTAATAAAACAATCATCAATAAAAATTTCAATACCATTATTGATCTTAAAATTGAAACCTTGTTCTTCTAAACGACCAAATGAAATCAAATTCTTGCAAAAATCCGGAACATAGTAAACATTATTCAATAATAAAGTTTCATTTCCAAACTTGAGCTTCATGGTCCCGACAGATCTTGCTTCGAACTTTGTTCCATCACCCCAGTTGAATCCGAACTCTCCGTCACCTAAGCTCCTGGTTTTCCTAAAACCATTCAAATTACACACAACGTGGTCAAACGCCCCGCAATCAAGAATCCAGGGCGATGCCTTGTTTGTAGTATAACAAGCTTGAGTAACAAAGATCTTACCTTTCCCCTTGACACTCTTGAGGTAGGTAGGGCAGTTCCTACGCCAGTGGCCAGCCTCTCCGCAATGGTGACATTTGTGCTCAGACTTGTCCACCTTTGCGATGCCTTTGCCCTTAGCATCCACAGCCTTCTTGTAAGGCTTCTTGGAACCCGCTCGGTTGGCGTTTTTGGGCCTCTTCATCATTCTCTTAGAACCAGAGGTCGAGGCTCTGTGTTCAGCAACATTGAGCTCTCCCGACTTCTTCTTGTTCTTAGGGAGAAGTCCCTCGGCAGTCTGCAACTCCTTCATAAGCTCAGTCACAGTGTAATTGAGCTTGTTCATGGAGTAGTTCAGACGGAAGCTATCAAAAGATTCCGTAAGAGTCTCCAAGATCATGTCAATCTTGGTTTCTCCGTCAATCTCCGAACCAAGAATTTCCATATCGTTCAGGTGACCCATGATCAATAGCATGTGTTCCCGTACGGAAGCTCCTTGCTTCATCCTACAGTTCATGAAACTGCGGATAGCTTGCTGCCTCGCCTGACGCCCATGACATCCAAACATCTCATGGAGATTGAAGAGGATTTCATATGCAGTGGCGATGTCTCTATGAGATTGTTGCAACACATTGCTTATCGATGCTAAAATGTAGCAACGAGAAATCTCATCATATCTCATCCACGCATCGAAGGCGTCCTTGTCTTCCTTGCTCGAGTCAGCACTCGGTTCAGGAGGACATGGGGTCGTGAGAACATACTTGTGCTTTTCCACCGTCAGTACGATGTCGAGGTTACGTTTCCAGTCAACGTAATTCTCACCCTCGAGTTTATTCGAACTTAAAATCGTTTGTAGTGGGTTAAAAGACATTTTGCTGAAAACATTGATAAATTAAATGACTTTAGTATGCGCTATATTTTCGAATTATATGCATGCATGAACAATCCTAATATGGTGAGGAAAGCGTTAAAATAATTCATGGTATTGTGACCAACAATAGTTAATTACTTTTCCTATGGGGAAACCGTAATTAACCTCCTTTCACAGTCGTGACATATCACTATTTAGTTCGAACCATCCAAGAAGTCACAACTTCTAGTTCTTACTAATTACCATAAATTTTGGTCACTTATTTTTAATGCAGAGCCTCTATGTGAGGATTACTTTAAAACATAAGTCTAAGTGTATAACCGACACGTGGGCCCTCAATCAAGTTGCCTTGAAGACGGTTCACCTATGTGGAGACCCCGTTTCAAAACTTCTCTTTTAGGCTTAGTTCTTTAACAATGAGATTAATTAAATACTTCCGAAGTACTCCCATTGAAGGGAGGGCCACTATGTGTGACTCTTAGTTCATCACATATTTAATTAATTTCATTCGTGTCGGGGACCTTGGGTTGCTTCAACGACAAACAACCCTCCCACTTAGTTTTTGCAAATGAATCATATTCATTTATAACAGTTTATAATTATTTCATAACTTTTATTAATTATAAACTACATGAACAATTTCATTTTCAATGATGTTGGCGTTCTATCCTATGTGACATGTGAGTGCTCTATGCAATGAGATCAATAAATTTAAATATCAAATATGAAAAATTATTTAACTTATCAATTGGCCCATTTCTATTATACAACTCTTGTAAATAAATGAAATAAAACATTTTAAATTTCATCTTCTAATGATGCGTCATCGGATGTCTCGGGTTAGCCCCCACACGTTCTCCAACGTGCGGCCAATCCCGAGGTGCTGCCTTCTCGCTCCTTCGTCGTCGAATTACAATAATAAATTACAAATTTACATGTCCTCTCAAATTGAGGCTCACAATTTTTAAATAAATTAAAATCCGGGACGATAACCGGAATAAAAACATCCTAGGGCCATATTGAATAAGGATCCATTCATTCACAAGCGCACACACAAAAACATTCATAATGTATTCATACAAAAACGCCAACACCAACTAGTCAAACAAATTTCCAAACTAGTCATTAAATCTAAATTTTAATGCCTTTTACTAGCTCTGATACCATTTTGTTGGAATTTATTTAACAATTAAACAATATTAATTATAATACACATCCTATGTGGCGGAAAATTATAATTAGATCTAATATATTAAAACTAATTTTAATATATTTAACAACCTAAGGCATTAAAATTTATTAAGTAATTATAAACGATTTATAATTCACAAGCTCAATCAAATAATAATAAATTATATAACATTTATATAATTATTTAATTGAGAAAGACTTACGTAAATAGTTGTAAACAACTATGACGTTGCTAGCTAACTCCGGAATGCCACGTCACGCCCAAATCCCGAGAAAAGGCTCGTCGGAATGCTCAGCAGCGTCCTCGCCGGAATGGAAACTGTCGCCGGATTGCACAGCCCCTGGAAGCCTCGCCGGACTGGGATTTCTCGCCTGACAGGGAGCCTGCCGGAATGGGTGACCTCGCCGGACTGGGAACCTCGCCGGACTGGAGTCTGTCGCCGCACAGGGACCTGCCTGACAGGGACCTCGCCGGATTGGGAGCCTCGCCGGACTGGGACTTCTCGCCGGACTGGAGATCACTGGGACCCCTCGCCTGATGACCTCGCCGGATTGCCCTCGTCGGAATGCCCTCGCCGGATTGCCCTCGCCGGATTGCCCTCGCCGGATTGGATCTCCTCGCCTGACAGACAGACTCGCCGGATTGGATCTGCCTCGCCGGATTGCCTCTGTCTCGCCGGATTGGATCCGCCTGACTGGTAGCCCTCGCCGGATTGGATCTGGGTCGCCGGAATGGACTCCTGGGAGCTGGGAGGTCGCCGGAATACACCAAAAACGACCTAGGGTGTTTTGTGATGGCTAAAACCTTTTAAAACAATTTTAAAAATTCCAAAACAGTTTTCCAAATTATTCAAACACCACAAGTGATGAATCAACAATATTACACAAGGAAAATATTGAGATCAAGAGTGTGGGCTCTTAAGAACAATTAGGAATCAAAGATGAAAAGAGGGAAAACAATTTTCTCTCTTTTGTTTAGGGTTTTGGCCGAGAATTGCACAAGGGGGAAGGGAGAGAGAGTTGCCGAAAATCACTTAGGGTTAGGCTTAGGTGATTAGGGTTTTCTTAGCTTATTTATACAGGTTATAAATGGGCTTTAGCTGGGTCAAATCCATGACCCTATTCACTTAAGGAATCCGGCCAAAACACTCTCTCCTTACTCGTCCATGTCTTTGATTTTTGTTCCTAAATTTATTTGATTTAATTCCTAAAATTAATTTAGAACTCTCATTATTATTTAATGACACTTCATTAAATATATTTCGTAGTTATCGAATAAGTACGAATTAAGAAATAATTTGTTTTCTTCTTTTAACATATTTAATCACTCGAGAATGTCATCATCAATATGATGTTATCTTGTGATTCAATAAACAAAATAAATAACTATTTATTTATCGAGTTTCAAGAAAACAACTTTTCCAATATAAATCACTATTTATATTTAATGAGTAAATCAACTTTTCAAGTTCTTTTAGTCTCTTCCAAGTGTCTATCATTGAGACCTCATGGACCCACATGAACGAAGCTTTAGAATAAAGTACGGACACAAAAGTTCACAAACTTTTTCCGACTTTTAATTCTTAATATTGATCGATTCCACTAAAGGACCAATATTGATAATCTCTCTGTTCATGTGCGTATCTTTTATGTTTGATATGAAGAAACAATTTCTCATACGATCCACGGAGTATATTACGATGTTACCCTTCATGTGTATCAGTAACTGAGAGGAATGTAAAAATTACTGTTTTACCCCTCGAGTTATTATTTCACTAACTCCTTTGTTATTTGTGAATGAGAAAAACGTAGAGTGAGATGTCTGTACATGTCACATGTTTTAATCAAGGAATGAACTCATTCAATGAATACCTGGCCAGGTTTATTCATTCACACTCTCATAACAAAGCATAGTGTGATACTAATGCATTTGCATTGTTGTTACATGAATTCCATATCTGTGAATCATGTAACCCAACATTGCATCCTTGTGACACCAACAGTCGGGTCAGATGCAACTAAAATTTAGTCATTGCCCATTGACGAATCAAATGTCACAAAGTGCAATGTCAATTACATATTCACTTCAGGATTAAGGTAAGTATCATAATACTCCTTTAGTTGTGAACTTGAAGTTTCGAGTGTGTAAACAGTTTTGTCTCGAGCTTCTAAGTGTCACTGGTCTTGTTCAGTATCTTCTATAAAATACTCAGTATGAATCATAGAGTCACAACTCTCTATATCACAAGATGAGATATCATGATTCATGCTAACAATCAATAATAAGATACGATTGCTCTATCGATCTTTAGATTGCGAACAAATGGTTTCAAACTTGTCACAAGGGGTTATCTTGTCAAGTCTGTACTTAACACCCTTTTCGTTGATGACAGTTTCAGAGCATAGCTTAAACATAACTAAACACAGTCTTATAAAGAATGAACATTTATTAATATCAATTTTCCAACAAAATATAAATACACAAAGTATCTTAATGTCTAATATCTCCTTTGTGGGCACCAATCCCAACAAACTCCCACTTGACTCAAAGGAGATGGGAATGGTCCTTCAGTTCCAATCCTTCTAGGTGTCCCTCGAAGACTTTACTCGTTAAAGGCTTCGTGAAGGGATCAGCAAGGTTATCTAACGTTGAGATCTTCATGACTTCTGCATCCCCTCTGTGAACGATGTCTCGAACGAGGTGAAACTTGCGTTCTATGTGTTTAGAGCGCTTGTGACTTCTTGGCTCCTTACAATTAGCGACAGCCCCACTGTTATCACAATAAAGTGTAATAGGCTCGCTTGCACTTGGAACAACTTCCAAGTATATAAGGAATTTCCTTAGCCACACAGCCTCCTTTGCAGCTTCACAAGCTGCCACATACTCGGCTTCCATGGTCGAGTCAGCAACACAAGATTGCTTGATACTCCTCCAAACCACGGATCCACCATTCAGGGTGAACACAGACCCTGATGTGGACTTCCTGGAATCCTTGTCCGCCTGAAAATCGGAGTCGGTGTAACCCGTCATATTTAGGTCACCACCTGAATATGCAAGCATGTAGTTTCTCGTTCTCCGAAGATACTTGAGAACATGCTTGACAGCAACCCAGTGCTCGGGTCCAGGGTTCGACTGGAATCTGCTCACTACGCCTACTGCATAGCATATGTCTGGTCTCGTGCAAAGCATAGCATACATGAGACTTCCTACGGCTGAAGCGTAAGGAATGTGTATCATGTCCTCAACTTCTTGAGGTGTCTTGGGAGACTGCTCGTTTGAGAGATGCACTCCATGTCTGAAAGGTAGCTGTCCTTTCTTGGAGTCTTGCATACTGAAGCGATCCATGATCTTATCAATATAAGATGCTTGGGAGAGTGCTAGCTTACGGTTCTTTCGATCTCTAAATATCTGAATACCTAGAATGTAAGCTGCCTCTCCTAGATCCTTCATCTCAAACTGCTTTGATAGCCAGACTTTAACCTCTGACAACTTTCCTACATCATTCCCAATGAGTAGTATGTCGTCAACATAAAGGACTAAGAAAACCACTTTGCCATCGTTTATCATCTTATAAACGCATGGCTCATCTACAGACTGATCAAAGCCGTAGCTCTTTACAGTCTCGTCGAATCTAATATTCCACGACCTAGATGCTTGCTTGAGTCCATAAATGGACTTGAGCAATTCACAAACCTTGCCCTGTTGGCCTTTCTCCATGAACCCGTCTGGTTGAGCCATATATATGCGCTCATCAAGATTGCCATTCAGAAATGCAGTCTTGACATCCATTTGCCAGATTTCATAATCTAGGGCTGCGGCAATGGATAAGAGAGTTCGGATGGATTTTAGCATTGCGACTGGCGAGAAGGTATCCTCATAGTCGATACCTTCTTTCTGTGTGTACCCCTTCGCCACAAGTCGTGCTTTAAATGTCTCGACATTTCCATCCGGTCCTCTCTTCTTCTTATAGATCCATTTACAGCCTACAGGCTTGATGCCTTCAGGCAGATCTACAAGCTTCCAGACCTCGTTGACATACATCGAATGCATTTCAACGTTCATGGCTTCTTGCCATAGGTTTGCCTCGGAACTCTGCATTGCATGGGAAAATTATACGGGATCATCTTCTTCATTGTTTGCAACTGCAGTAAAAGATTCTCCGATACCTATGTATCGAACAGGTTGTCTCACAACTCTGTTGCTACGACGAAGCGCAGGAGTCTCTGATTCCGAGCTTGGTTCTCCCATTGTTGGAATAGGACCCGTCCTATCTTGTGAAGTACTAGTTGCTTCACCCAACAGTTCCTTTAGCACAAGTCTGCTTCTCGGTACCGTATTCTTCATATAATCTGCTTCCAGAAACCTAGCGTTCGTGCTAACGAACGTTTTCTGGTCAGCAGCATTATAGAAGATGTACCCTTTTGTTTCTTTTGAATATCCCACGAACAGGCATACTTCTGAACGACTAGCCAACTTGCTAGTCTTGTGTCTCAGCACATGTGCTGGACAACCCCAGATGCGAGTATGGTGTAAAACAGATTTTCTACCACTCCATCTTTCATAGGGTGTGCCAGGTACCGTTTTAGATGGAACCTGGTTCAGAATGTAAGCTGCTGTTTCAAGGGCATATCCCCAGAACGAATTAGGAAGCGATGAGTAACTCATCATCGATCTCACCATATCTAGTAAAGTTCGATTCCTTCTCTCTGACACACCGTTTTGCTGCGGAGTGCCAGGTGCTGTAAGCTGAGAATGAATGCCTTCTTCTCTAAGAAAGTCTTCGAACTCTCCAGACAAGTACTCTCCCCCTCGATCTGATCGAAGGGTTTTGATCTGTTTCTCCGTTTGCTTTTCAACTAAAGCCTTATACTGTTTGAACATTTCAAAAGTATCTGACTTATGTCGCATAAGGTAGATTTGACCAAATCTAGAGTAGTCATCAGTGAAGGTTACAAAATATTCGTAACCTCCTCTTGCCTGAATGTTAATTGGACCACATACATCACTATGTATCAGTTCCAATACTTGCGTGGCCCTAAGACCCTTTGTTGAGAAAGGTCTCTTGGTCATCTTGCCTTCAAGACAGGATTCACATGTGGGAAGGCTTCCCACGTGTAGAGATTTCAAAGGACCATCCTTTGTCAGTCTCTTGATCCTATCTAGGCCTATATGTCCAAGACGCAGGTGCCATAGATATGTGTCATCAGTTTCATCAGTATGAAACGTCTTACGCTTCCTAAGTGAATCACCATTCACTTCGGTGTCCAAGATTGTCGGCTCAGCAGGATATAAGTAATATATTGAATCCACACGTTGAGCTTTAGTAATAAAACAATCATCAATAAAAATTTCAATACCATTATTGATCTTAAAATTGAAACCTTGTTCTTCTAAACGACCAAATGAAATCAAATTCTTGCAAAAATCCGGAACATAGTAAACATTATTCAATAATAAAGTTTCATTTCCAAACTTGAGCTTCATGGTCCCGACAGATCTTGCTTCGAACTTTGTTCCATCACCCCAGTTGAATCCGAACTCTCCGTCACCTAAGCTCCTGGTTTTCCTAAAACCATTCAAATTACACACAACGTGGTCAAACGCCCCGGAATCAAGAATCCAGGGCGATGCCTTGTTTGTAGTATAACAAGCTTGAGTAACAAAGATCTTACCTTTCCCCTTGACACTCTTGAGGTAGGTAGGGCAGTTCCTACGCCAGTGGCCAGCCTCTCCGCAATGGTGACATTTGTGCTCAGACTTGTCCACCTTTGCGATGCCTTTGCCCTTAGCATCCACAGCCTTCTTGTAAGGCTTCTTGGAACCCGCTCGGTTGGCGTTTTTGGGCCTCTTCATCATTCTCTTAGAACCAGAGGTCGAGGCTCTGTGTTCAGCAACATTGAGCTCTCCCGACTTCTTCTTGTTCTTAGGGAGAAGTCCCTCGGCAGTCTGCAACTCCTTCATAAGCTCAGTCACAGTGTAATTGAGCTTGTTCATGGAGTAGTTCAGACGGAAGCTATCAAAAGATTCCGTAAGAGTCTCCAAGATCATGTCAATCTTGGTTTCTCCGTCAATCTCCGAACCAAGAATTTCCATATCGTTCAGGTGACCCATGATCAATAGCATGTGTTCCCGTACGGAAGCTCCTTGCTTCATCCTACAGTTCATGAAACTGCGGATAGCTTGCTGCCTCGCCTGACGCCCATGACATCCAAACATCTCATGGAGATTGAAGAGGATTTCATATGCAGTGGCGATGTCTCTATGAGATTGTTGCAACACATTGCTTATCGATGCTAAAATGTAGCAACGAGCAATCTCATCATATCTCATCCACGCATCGAAGGCGTCCTTGTCTTCCTTGCTCGAGTCAGCACTCGGTTCAGGAGGACATGGGGTCGTGAGAACATACTTGTGCTTTTCCACCGTCAGTACGATGTCGAGGTTACGTTTCCAGTCAACGTAATTCTCACCCTCGAGTTTATTCGAACTTAAAATCGTTTGTAGTGGGTTAAAAGACATTTTGCTGAAAACATTGATAAATTAAATGACTTTAGTATGTGCTATATTTTCGAATTATATGCATGCATGAACAATCCTAATATGGTGAGGAAAGCGTTAAAATAATTCATGGTATTGTGAACAACAATAGTTAATTACTTTTCCTATGGGGAAACCGTAATTAACCTCCTTTCACAGTCGTGACATATCACTATTTAGTTCGAACCATCCAAGAAGTCACAACTTCTAGTTCTTACTAATTACCATAAATTTTGGTCACTTATTTTTAATGCAGAGCCTCTATGTGAGGATTACTTTAAAACATAAGTCTAAGTGTATAACCGACACGTGGGCCCTCAATCAAGTTGCCTTGAAGACGGTTCACCTATGTGGAGACCCCGTTTCAAAACTTCTCTTTTAGGCTTAGTTCTTTAACAATGAGATTAATTAAATACTTCCGAAGTACTCCCATTGAAGGGAGGGCCACTATGTGTGACTCTTAGTTCATCACATATTTAATTAATTTCATTCGTGTCGGGGACCTTGGGTTGCTTCAACGACAAACAACCCTCCCACTTAGTTTTTGCAAATGAATCATATTCATTTATAACAGTTTATAATTATTTCATAACTTTTATTAATTATAAACTACATGAACAATTTCATTTTCAATGATGTTGGCGTTCTATCCTATGTGACATGTGAGTGCTCTATGCAATGAGATCAATAAATTTAAATATCAAATATGAAAAATTATTTAACTTATCAATTGGCCCATTTCTATTATACAACTCTTGTAAATAAATGAAATAAAACATTTTAAATTTCATCTTCTAATGATGCGTCATCGGATGTCTCGGGTTAGCCCCCACACGTTCTCCAACGTGCGGCCAATCCCGAGGTGCTGCCTTCTCG
The DNA here is from genome assembly GCA_958296335.1 of Urtica urens. Lineage (NCBI taxonomy): Eukaryota > Viridiplantae > Streptophyta > Magnoliopsida > Rosales > Urticaceae > Urtica > Urtica urens. The sequence continues at coordinate 10,495 of CATQIS010000056.1, read as the reverse complement.
CTCCTTCGTCGTCGAATTACAATAATAAATTACAAATTTACATGTCCTCTCAAATTGAGGCTCACAATTTTTAAATAAATTAAAATCCGGGACGATAACCGGAATAAAAACATCCTAGGGCCATATTGAATAAGGATCCATTCATTCACAAGCGCACACACAAAAACATTCATAATGTATTCATACAAAAACGCCAACACCAACTAGTCAAACAAATTTCCAAACTAGTCATTAAATCTAAATTTTAATGCCTTTTACTAGCTCTGATACCATTTTGTTGGAATTTATTTAACAATTAAACAATATTAATTATAATACACATCCTATGTGGCGGAAAATTATAATTAGATCTAATATATTAAAACTAATTTTAATATATTTAACAACCTAAGGCATTAAAATTTATTAAGTAATTATAAACGATTTATAATTCACAAGCTCAATCAAATAATAATAAATTATATAACATTTATATAATTATTTAATTGAGAAAGACTTACGTAAATAGTTGTGAACAACTATGACGTTGCTAGCTAACTCCGGAATGCCACGTCACGCCCAAATCCCGAGAAAAGGCTCGTCGGAATGCTCAGCAGCGTCCTCGCCGGAATGGAAACTGTCGCCGGATTGCACAGCCCCTGGAAGCCTCGCCGGACTGGGATTTCTCGCCTGACAGGGAGCCTGCCGGAATGGGTGACCTCGCCGGACTGGGAACCTCGCCGGACTGGAGTCTGTCGCCGCACAGGGACCTGCCTGACAGGGACCTCGCCGGATTGGGAGCCTCGCCGGACTGGGACTTCTCGCCGGACTGGAGATCACTGGGACCCCTCGCCTGATGACCTCGCCGGATTGCCCTCGTCGGAATGCCCTCTCCGGATTGCCCTCGCCGGATTGGATCTCCTCGCCTGACAGACAGACTCGCCGGATTTGATCTGCCTCGCCGGATTGCCTCTGTCTCGCCGGAATGGATCCGCCTGACTGGTAGCCCTCGCCGGATTGGATCTGGGTCGCCGGAATGGACTCCTGGGAGCTGGGAGGTCGCCGGAATACACCAAAAACGACCTAGGGTGTTTTGTGATGGCTAAAACCTTTTAAAACAATTTTAAAAATTCCAAAACAGTTTTCCAAATTATTCAAACACCACAAGTGATGAATCAACAATATTACACAAGGAAAATATTGAGATCAAGAGTGTGGGCTCTTAAGAACAATTAGGAATCAAAGATGAAAAGAGGGAAAACAATTTTCTCTCTTTTGTTTAGGGTTTTGGCCGAGAATTGCACAAGGGGGAAGGGAGAGAGAGTTGCCGAAAATCACTTAGGGTTAGGCTTAGGTGATTAGGGTTTTCTTAGCTTATTTATACAGGTTATAAATGGGCTTTAGCTGGGTCAAATCCATGACCCTATTCACTTAAGGAATCCGGCCAAAACACTCTCTCCTTACTCGTCCATGTCTTTGATTTTTGTTCCTAAATTTATTTGATTTAATTTCTAAAATTAATTTAGAACTCTCATTATTATTTAATGACACTTCATTAAATATATTTCGTAGTTATCGAATAAGTACGAATTAAGAAATAATTTGTTTTCTTCTTTTAACATATTTAATCACTCGAGAATGTCATCATCAATATGATGTTATCTTGTGATTCAATAAACAAAATAAATAACTATTTATTTATCGAGTTTCAAGAAAACAACTTTCCCAATATAAATCACTATTTATATTTAATGAGTAAATCAACTTTTCAAGTTCTTTTAATCTCTTCCAAGTGTCTATCATTGAGACCTCATGGACCCACATGAACGAAGCTTTAGAATAAAGTACGGACACAAAAGTTCACAAACTTTTTCCGACTTTTAATTCTTAATATTGATCGATTCCACTAAAGGACCAATATTGATAATCTCTCTGTTCATGTGCGTATCTTTTATGTTTGATATGAAGAAACAATTTCTCATACGATCCACGGAGTATATTACGATGTTACCCTTCATGTGTATCAGTAACTGAGAGGAATGTAAAAATTACTGTTTTACCCCTCGAGTTATTATTTCACTAACTCCTTTGTTATTTGTGAATGAGAAAAACGTAGAGTGAGATGTCTGTACATGTCACATGTTTTAATCAAGGAATGAACTCATTCAATGAATACCTGGCCAGGTTTATTCATTCACACTCTCATAACAAAGCATAGTGTGATACTAATGCATTTGCATTGTTGTTACATGAATTCCATATCTGTGAATCATGTAACCCAACATTGCATCCTTGTGACACCAACAGTCGGGTCAGATGCAACTAAAATTTAGTCATTGCCCATTGACGAATCAAATGTCACAAAGTGCAATGTCAATTACATATTCACTTCAGGATTAAGGTAAGTATCATAATACTCCTTTAGTTGTGAACTTGAAGTTTCGAGTGTGTAAACAGTTTTGTCTCGAGCTTCTAAGTGTCACTGGTCTTGTTCAGTATCTTCTATAAAATACTCAGTATGAATCATAGAGTCACAACTCTCTATATCACAAGATGTGATATCATGATTCATGCTAACAATCAGTAATAAGATACGATTGCTCTATCGATCTTTAGATTGCGAACAAATGGTTTCAAACTTGTCACAAGGGGTTATCTTGTCAAGTCTGTACTTAACACCCTTTTCGTTGATGACAGTTTCAGAGCATAGCTTAAACATAACTAAACACAGTCTTATAAAGAATGAACATTTATTAATATCAATGTTTCAACAAAATATAAATACACAAAGTATCTTAATGTCTAATATCTCCTTTGTGGGCACCAATCCCAACATTAACTTGTAAATGACGTACTTTAACTTGTCAAAACGTAACTTTAACTTGTAAAAAACCTACATTAACTTGTCAAAACGTAACTTTAACTTGTCAAAACGTGAGTTTAACTTGTTAAAAACATACATTAACTTGTAAAAAATGTACTTTAACTTGTCAAAAATCTAATTTAACTTGTAACAAATGTACTTTAACTTGTAAAAACGTACTTCAACTTGTAAAAAACGTACTTTAACTTGGAAAAAAGTACTTTAACTTGTCAAAAATATGGTTTAACTTGTAACAAATGGACTTTAACTTGTAACAACGTACTACAACTTGTAAAAAATGTACTTTAACTTGTAAAAAACCTACCTAAACTTGTCAAAATGTAACTTTAATTTGTCAAAACGTAAGTTTAACTTGTTAAAAACGTAGTTTAACTAGTCAAAACGTAACTTTAACTTGTAAAAAACGTACATTAAAATGTGTCAAAACGTAACTTTATGTTGTTAGAACGTAACTTTAACTTGTAAAAAATGTACTTTAACTTGTAAAGAACATACTTCAACTTCTAAAACACGTACTTTAACTTGTAAAAACCGTACTTCAACTTGTAAAAAACGAACTTTAATTTGTAAACGTATTTGAACGTATCAAAATGTAACTTTAACTTGTTAAAACGTAAATTTAACTTGTTAAAAACGTACTTTAACTTGTAAAAAACCTACTTTAACTTGTCAAAATGTAACTTTAACTTGTCAAAACGTAAGTTTAACTTGTTAAAAACGTCCTTTAATTTGTGAAAAACTTACTTTAACTTGTAAAAGACGTACTTTAACTAGTCAAAACGTAACTTTAACTTCTAAAAAACCTACATTAACTTGTATAAACGAAACTTTAACTTGTCAAAACGTGAGTTAAACTTATTAAAAACATACATTAACTTGTAAAAAAAGTACTTTAACTTCTCAAAAATCTGGTTTAACTTGTAACAAATGTACTTTAACTTGTAAAAACGTACTTCAACTTGTGAAAAACTTACTTTAACTTGTAAAAAACCTACTTTAACTTGTCAAAAATGTTGTTTAACTTGCAACAAATGGATTTAACTTCTAAAAACGTACTTCAACTTGTAAAAAACGTACTTTAACTTGTAAAAAACCATCTTTAACTTGTCAAAATGTAAATTTAATTTGTCAAAACGTATGTTTAACTTGTTAAAAACGTAGTTTAACTTGTCAAAACGTAACTTTAACTTGTAAAAAACGTACATTAACTTTTCAAAATGTAATTTAAATGTGTCAAAACGTAACTTTATGTTGTTAAAACGTAACTTTAACTTGGAAAACATGTACTTTAACTTGTAAAGAACATACTTCAACTTCTAAAACACGTACTTTAACTTGTAAAAACCGTACTTCAACTTGTAAAAAACGAACTTTAATTTGTAAAAAACATATTTTAACGTATCAAAATGTAACTTTAACTTGTCAAAACGTAACTTTAACTTGTCAAAACGTAAGTTTAACTTGTTAAAAACGTACTTTAATTTGTAAAAAACGTAGTTTAACTTGTAAAAGATGTACTTTAACTTGTCAAAACGTAACTTTAACTTGTAAAAAATCTACATTAACTTGTCAAAACGTAGCTTTAATTTGTCAAAACGTTAGTTTAACTTGTTAAAAACATACATTAACTTGTAAAAAACGTACTTTAACTTGTCAAAAATCTGGTTTAACTTGTAATAAATGTACTTTAACTTGTAAAAACGTACTTCAACTTGTAAAAAACATACTTTAACTTGTAAAAAACATCTTTAATTTGTCAAAACGTAACTTTAATTTGTCAAAACGTAAGTTTAACTTGGTAAAACCGTAGTTTAACTTGTTAAAACGTAACTATAACTTGTAAAAAACGTACTTTAACTTGTCAAAATGTAATTTAAACGGGTCAAAACGTAACTTTATGTTGTTAAAACGTAACTTTAACTTATAAAAAATGTACTTTAACTTGTAAAGAACATACTTCAACTTGTAAAACACGTATTTTAACTTGTTAAAATCGTACTTCAACTTGTAAAAAATGTACTTTAATTTGTAAAAAAATGTATTTTAACGTATCAAAATGTAACTTTAACTTGTCAAAACATAAATTTAACTTGTTAAAAACGTACTTTAACTTGTAAAAAACGTACTTTAACTTGTCAAAACGAAACTTGAACTTGTCAAAAAGTAACTTGAACTTATCAAAACGTAACTTGAACTTGTCAAAACGTAAGTTTAACTTGTTAAAAACGTACTTTAATTTGTAAAAAACGTACTTTAACTTGTAAAAGACGTACTTTAACTTGTCAAAACGTAACTTTAACTTGTGAAAAACCTACATTAACTTGTCAAAACGTAACTTTAACTTGTCAAAACGTGAGTTTAACTTGTTAAAAACATACATTAACTTGTAAAAAACCTACTTTAACTCGTCATAAATCTGGTTTAACTTGTAACAAATGTACTTTAACTTGAAAAAATGTACTTTAACTTGAAAAAACGTACTTCAACTTGTAAAAAACGTAATTTAACTTGTAAAAAATGTATTTTAAAGTGTCAAAATGTAACTTTAATTTGTCAAAACGTAAATTTAATTTGTTTAAAACGTACTTTAACTTGTCAAAAACGTATTTTAACTTGTCAAAAACCTACTTTAACTTGTCAAAACGTAAGTTAACTTGTTAAAAACATACATTAACTTGTAAAAAACGTACTTTAACTTGTCAAAAATGTGGTTTAACTTTTAACAAATGGACTTTGACTTGTAAAAACGTACTTTAACTTGTAAAAACCGTACTTTAACTTGTAAAAAACCTAGTTTAACTTGTCAAAACGTAACTTTAATTTATCAAAACGTAAGTTTAACTTGTTAAAAACATAGTTTAACTTGTTAAAAACATAGTTTAACTTGTCAAAACGCAACTTTAAGTTGTAAAAAACGTACTTTAACTTGTCAAAATGTAATTTAATTGTGTCAAAACATAACTTTATGTTGTTAAAACATAACTTTAACTTGTAAAAAATGTACTTTAACTTGTAAAGAACATACTTCAACTTGTAAAACACGTACTTTAACTTGTAAAAACCGAACTTCAACTTGTAAAAAACGTACTTTAATTTGTAAAAAACATATTTTAACGTATCAAAATGTAATTTTAACTTGTCAAAACGTAAATTTAACTTGTTAAAAACGTACTTTAACTTGTAAAAAACCTATTTTAACTTGTCAAAACGTAATTTTAACTTGTCAAAACGTAATTTTAACTTGTTAAAAACGTACTTTAATTTGTAAAAAACGTACTTTAACTTGTAAAAGACGTACTTTAACTTGTCAAAACGTAACTTTAACTTTTAAAAAACCTACATTACCTTTTCAAAACGTAACTTTAACTTGTCAAAACGTGAGTTTAACTTGATAAAAACATACATTAACTTGTAAAAAACGTACTTTAACTTGTCAAAAATCTGGTTTAACTTGTAACAAATGTACTTTAACTTGTAAAAACGTACTTCAACTTGTAAAAAACGTAATTTAACTTGTAAAAAACGTATTTTAACGTGTCAAAATGTAACTTTAATTTGTCAAAACGTAACTTTAACTTGTTTAAAACGTACTTTAACTTGTAAAAAACGTACTTTAAATTGTCAAAACGTAACTTTAACTTGTCAATAACCTACTTTAACTTGTCAAAACGTAACTTTAACTTGTCAAAACGTAAGTTTAATTTGTTAAAAACATACATTAACTTGTAAAAAACGTACTTTAACTTGTCAAAAATGTGGTTTAACTTGTAACAAATGGACTTTAACTTGTAAAAAACGTACTTCAACTTGTAAAAAACATACTTTAACTTGTAAAAAACCTACTTTAACTTGTCAAAACGTAACTTTAATTTGTCAAAACGTAAGTTTAACTTGCAAAAAACGTAGTTTAACTTGTCAAAACGTAACTTTAACTTGTAAAAAACGTACTTTAAATTGTCAAAATGTAATTTAAATGTGTCAAAACGTAACTTTATGTTGTTAAAACGTAACTTTAACTTGTAAAAAAGGTACTTTAACTTGTAAAGAACATACTTCAACTTGTAAAACACGTATTTTAACTTGTTAAAACCGTACTTCAACTTGTAAAAAACGTACTTTAATTTGTAAAAAACGTATTTTAACGTATCAAAATGTAATTTTAAAGTGTCAAAACGTAAATTTAACTTGTTAAAAACGTACTTTAACTTGTAAAAAACCTACTTTAACTTGTCAAAACGTAATTTTAACTTGTCAAAACGTGAGTTTAACTTGTAAAAAACCTACTTTAACTTGTCAAAAATCTGGTTTAACTTGTAACAAATGTACTTTAACTTGAAAAAACGTACTTCAACTTGTAAAAAACGTAATTTAACTTGTAAAAAACGTATTTTAAAGTGTCAAAATGTAACTTAAATTTGTCAAAACGTAAATTTAATTTGTTTAAAACGTACTTTAACTTGTCAAAAACGTACTTTAACTTGTCAAAAATGTGGTATAACTTTTAACAAATGGACTTTGACTTGTAAAAACGTACTTTAACTTGTAAAAAACGTACTTTAACTTGTAAAAAACCTAGTTTAACTTGTCAAAACGTAACTTTAATTTATCAAAACGTAAGTTTAACTTGTTAAAAACATAGTTTAACTTGTCAAAACGCAACTTTAAGTTGTAAACAACGTACTTTAACTTGTCAAAATGTAATTTAAATGTGTCAAAACGTAAATTTATGTTGTTAAAACGTAACTTTAACTTGTAAAAAATATACTTTAACTTGTAAAGAACATACTTCAACTTGTAAAACACGTACTTTAACTTGTAAAAACCGTACTTCAACTTGTAAAAAACGTACTTTAATTTGTAAAAAACGTATTTTAACGTATCAAAATGTAACTTTAACTTGTCAAAACGTAAATTTAACTTGTTAAAAACGTACTTTAACTTGTAAAAAACCTACTTTAACCTGTCAAAACGTAACTTTAACTTGTCAAAACTTAAGTTTAACTTGTTAAAAACGTACTTTAATTTGTAAAAAACGTACTTTAACTTGTAAAAGACGTACTTTAACTTGTCAAAACGTAACTTTACTTTTAAAAAACACTACATTAACTTGTCAAAACGTAACTTTAACTTGTTAAAACGTAACTTTAAGTTGTTAAAATGTAACTTTAACTTGTAAAAAATGTACTTTAACTTGTAAAGAACGTAATTCAACTTGTAAAACACGTACTTTAACTTCTAAAAAACGTACTTCAACTTGTAAAAAACGTACTTGAATTTGTAAAAAACGTATTTTTAACTATCAAAATGTAACTTTAATTTGTCAAAACGTAAGTTTAACTTGTTAAAAACATATATTAACTAGTAAAAAACGTACTTGAACTTGTTAAAAATGTGGTTTGACTTGTAACAAATGTACTTTAACTTGTAAAAATGTACTTTAACTTGTAAAAACCTTACTTTAACTTGTCAAAACGTAACTTTAACTTGTCAAATCGTAAATTTAACTTGTAAAAAACGTACTTTAACTTGTCAAAATATAATTTTAATGTGTCAAAACGTAACTTAAAGTTATTAAAACGTAACTTTAACTTGTAAAAAACGTACTTCAACTTAAAAAAAACGTATTTCCACTTGTAAAACACTTGCTTTAACTTGTAAAAAACGTACTTCAACTTGTAAAACAGGTACTGTAACTTGTAAAAAAATTTATTTTAACGTGTCAAAATGTAACTTTAACTCGTCAAAATGTAACTTTAACTTGTTAAAAACGTACTTTATCTTGTAAAAATGTAATTTAAATGTATCAAAATGTAACTTTATGTTGTTAAAACGTAAGTTTAACTTGTAAAAAATGTACTTTAACTTGTAAAGAACATACTTCAACTTGTAAAACACGTACTTTAACTTGTAAAAACCGTACTTCAACTTGTAAAAAACGAACTTTAATTTGTAAAAAACGTATTTAAACGTATCAAAATGTAACTTTAAATTGTCAAAACGTAAGTTTAACTTGTTAAAAACATACATTAACATGTAAAAAACGTAATTTAACTTGTCAAAAATGTGGTTTAACTTTTAACAAATAGACTTTGACTTGTAAAAACGTACTTTAACTTGTAAAAAACGTACTTTAACTTGTAAAAAACCTAGTTTAACTTGTCAAAACGTAACTTTAATTTATCAAAACGTAAGTTTAACTTGTTAAAAACATAGTTTAACTTGTCAAAACGCAACTTTAAGTTGTAAAAAACGTACTTTAACTTGTCAAAATGTAATTTAAATTTGTCAAAACGTAACTTTATGTTGTTAAAACGTAACTTTAACTTGTAAAAATGTACTTTAACTTGTAAAGAACATACTTCAACTTGTAAAACACGTACTTTAACTTGTAAAAACCGTACTTCAACTTGTAAAAAACGTACTTTAATTTGCAAAAAACGTATTTTAACGTATCAAAATGTAATTTTAACTTGTCAAAACGTAAATTTAACTTGTTAAAAACGTACTTTAACTTGTAAAAAACCTACTTTAACTTGTCAAAACGTAATTTTAACTTGTCAAAACGTAATTTTAACTTGTTAAAAACGTACTTTAATTTGTAAAAAACGTACTTTAACTTGTAAAAGACGTACTTTAACTTGTCAAAACGTAACTTTAACTTTTAAAAAACCTACATTAACTTTTCAAAACGTAACTTTAACTTGTCAAAACGTGACTTTAACTTGTTAAAAACATACATTAACTTGTAAAAAACCTACTTTAACTTGTCAAAAATCTGGTTTAACTTGTAACAAATGTACTTTAACTTGTAAAAACGTACTTCAACTTGTAAAAAATGTAATTTAACTTGTAAAAAACGTATTTTAACGTGTCAAAATGTAACTTTAAGTTGTCAAAACGTAACTTTAACTTGTTTAAAACGTTGTTTAACTTGTAAAAAACGTACTTTAAATTGTCAAAACGTAACTTTAACTTGTCAATAACCTACTTTAACTTGTCAAAACGTAACTTTAACTTGTCAAAACGTAAGTTTAATTTGTTAAAAACATACATTAACTTGTAAAAAACGTACTTTAACTTGTCAAAAATGTGGTTTAACTTGTAACAAATGGACTTTAACTTGTAAAAATGTACTTCAACTTGTAAAAAACATACTTTAACTTGTAAAAAACCTACTTTAACTTGTCAAAACGTAACTTTAATTTGTCAAAACGTAAGTTTAACTTGCAAAAAACGTAGTTTAACTTGTCAAAACGTAACTTTAACTTGTAAAAAACATACTTTAACTTGTCAAAATGTAATTTAAATGTGTCAAAACGTAACTTTATGTTGTTAAAACGTAACTTTAACTTGTAAAAAAGGTACTTTAACTTGTAAAGAACATACTTCAACTTGTAAAACACGTATTTTAACTTGTTAAAACCGTACTTCAACTTGTAAAAAACGTACTTTAATTTGTAAAAAAACGTATTTTAACGTATCAAAATGTAACTTTAACTTGTCAACAAGTAAATTTAACTTGTTAAAAACGTACTTTAACTTGTAAAAAACCTACTTTAACTTGTCAAACGTAACTTGAACTTGTCAAAACGTAAGTTTAACTTGTTAAAAATGTACTTTAATTTGTAAAAG